>PVKU01009367.1:0-62725 GCA_004027475.1 Anoura caudifer
CTTCTTTTGTCTGGGAAGTTCCTTATTTGGCCTTCTCTGTTGATTGAAAGCCTTGCTGGGTAAAGTAGTCTTGGTTGCATGCCTTTGGTTCTCATTACTTGGAATATTTCTTGCCATTCTCTCAGGCTTGGAGCATTTCCATTGTGAAGTTATCGGAGCTCCCTTGTATGTTACTTCCTTTTTCTCCCTTGCTGCCTTTAAGATTCTCTCTTTGTCTTGGAATTTTGTCATTTTAATTATGATGTGTCTTGAAGTGGGCCCCTTTGGTTCCTCTTGATTGGGACTCTGTGTTTCCTGGATTTGTGTGACTTTTTCTCTTATCAAATTAGGGAAGTTTTCCATCATCACTTTTTCAAATAGGTTTTCTATCCCTTGCTCTTCTTCTTCTCCTTCTGGAATCCCTATTATATGGATATTACTACATTTCATATTGTCTGGCATTTCTCTTAATCCCTCTTCATTCTTTCTGAGCCTCTTTTCCTTTTCTTGCTCTTTCTGTGTGTTTTTTTCTACTTTGTCCTGCAACTCACTGATCCGATCTTCTGCTTCATTGATTCTGCTTTTCATTCCTTCCACTGTGTTCTTCAGTTCAGAAATTGTGTTAATAGTTTCTATTTCCTTTTTCATGTTGATATAGTTTGCAGTGAGTTCATCGTAGTTTCCCTGTAGCTCTTTGAGAGCTCTTGGAGCTTCCTGGCAACCATTGCTTTGGCCTCAAAGTCTGATAGTTGAGTTGCCTGCATTTTATTTAGCATTCTTTCTGGGGCTTCCTCCTTTTCTTTCATTTGGGGATTGTTTCTTTGTCTTCCCATTGTTTGTGAGACTCTTCTTGTCAGCTTCAGCTTCTTAAATTGATCTGTTCTGGCTCCCTGGGTTTATGGTGTGAACTTCTGTGGTAGAATGCCTGTGAGATTCAGTGCTGCAGTCTCCTTTCTGTATCCTGGTATTCACAGCTTCCACTGTTTCAGCTAGGATCATGGGTGTGTGCTCTGGGTCTTCCACAAAGACCCCTCCTCTGGTCGCAGGGCCTCCGGTTGCAGAGCCACCTCCAGTCCAGGGCCCAGGGCTGCCTCTGGTCACTCGGCCTCCCGCAGTCACAGGGTCTGCCCTGGTTGCAGGGCTGTCCCCAGTTGCAGGGCCACCCCCGTTTGGAGAGGTGCACCTGGTCACTTGGCCACCTCCTGGTCGCAGGGCCACCCTTGGTCACAGGGCTATCCCCGGTCCTGGTCCCAGGGCCACCTTGGGTTGTAGGGCCACTCCCAGTCGCAAGGCCTCCTCCGGATGCATGACCTTTTCCAGTCGCAAGGCCTCCGTTCACAGAGATGCCCCTGGTCGCGGGGCTTCCTCTGGTCTCTCGGTGAACCCCGTTCACAGGGCTGCTTCCTACCTCTCGGCTGCCTCTGGTCACAAGGCCACCTCTGGTCACAGGCCCTCCTTTGGTCTCTGGTCTGGGTGAATCGCTGTCGGACTCCAGCACAATTCAATACTCCCTCTGGCCTGGTTGGGTTTTCTTTTTTCTTTTTTTTTGGTTCTATATTTTTGTAGTCCCTAATCTTGGCTGTGAGAGGAGGCACAGCACATACAGCTATGCCTCCATCTTGGCCTGAAGTCCCCAACTGAAATTTTTTAATCAGTCATCTATAACTCAGGTTAGTCTGATCATAAATCATTATTTTGATTAGACACAAAGTCAGAAGAAAACACAATTCTTTTTCTGACTAGCACAATATTTTAAGTTAGCACTAGACTTAAGGAATCTTTGGGACAGCCTAGAAACTTCAATTCTGTATCTACCAAAATGTGCTTATTCTCACTGCTTTGCTTAGTGCTTTTGAGTTACCGAGTGTATTAACCTTCTTTTATTCACCATCCCCTATCCCAAGTGTCCATTTTACTCTCTTTCAACATTTAAGAAAACTGGTCATGTTTCTTTCTTTCTTCTTTTTTTTTTTATTTTTTATTGTTACTCAAGTACAATCGTCTCCATTTTCCTGCCATAACTTTTACTTGCCCCAACCACTGCCATCTCTCACACTCAATCCTTCCCCCTTTTGGTTTAGTCCATGGGTCCTTTATACATGCTCCTTGATGACTCTTTCTCTTCTTTTCCTTGTTATCACCCTCCTCTTTCCCCTCTGGTTACTGTCGGTGTGTTCTTTATTTCAGTGTCTCCGGTTATATTTTGCTTGCTTGTTATGCAGCGGAAAGAAACAAGGAGGTACTATTCTTCACAACAGCATGGATGGAACTGGAGAACATTATGCTAAGTGAAATAAGCCACGTGGTGAAAGACAAATACCATATGATCTCACCTGTAAGAAAACTAGTCATGTTTCTTAAGAACAAAGTATTCGGAATACCTCATTTGGGACAGATATTTGGAAATACTGAAAGAATAAACATATTTCTTATCAAGAAAAAATCTATACATATTTCATCTGTATTTATATCTTTATCCATCCATAACTTCTGAGTAATGTAATGAAATGCTGTCCTGGCAGTAATAAACTGAGGGATGTTCCTCTTTCAGCAGCCCAGGTTTCATCTATGATTTTCTCTTTGTAAAGGCTCTAAAGGGTTCAGGGATTCTCTAGAATTCAAAATTCCCATTATTCTTTCAACTCCTTAATATATTTTTGCAGAAACATTGTTATCTGGTTCTGTTATGTTGTCTGTTCACTGGGTTTTTGTTTGTACAATAGCCTAATTTTCTTTTTTTACATATTTGGCAGAAGCTAGATCTAAAAAACTCACCCTGAATGGACTTTAAAATATTTATATATACTAGTAACACTCCAATTATAGAACTAAAGGAGATTCAATTATGAGAATTTTAAGGGACTTTTCTATTATACACTTAGAAAATAAAATAGCCTAGTTCATCAGACAAGTTGCTTGATTTAAGTAAATTTTTCTTCAATTCTACATTATACTCCAAAATACCAAGGATTCTTCCTACTTAATAAACAGTTTCTAATTATGTAAGTAAAACATAATATAGAATCTCAAATGTAGGCTTGCGTGGGAGAAATAAAGGAATTTCATAAAGCAGCATTAAAAGCATAGTACCTTCATTTTTCTTTTTCAAGTTTTCTTTTTTAAAATATATTTTAATGAGTATGCTATTGCAATTTTCCCATTTTTTCTCCCCTTTATTCCCCCCCCCCCACCATCATTCCCTGACCTTAGTTCATGTCCATGGGTCAAACATATAAGTTCTTTGGCTTCTCCATTTCCCATACTATTCTTAATCTCTCCCTGTCTATTTTATACCTACCAATTACACTTCTTATTCCCTGTACCCCTTTTCCCCCATTCTCCCCCCACCCTCTGATAACCCTTTATGTGATCTCCATTTCTGTGAATCTGTTCTTGTTCTAGTTGTTTGCTTAGTTTTTTGTTTTTGTTTTTGTTTTGTTTTAGGTTTGATTGTTGATAGTTGTGAGCTTGTTGTCATTTTACTATTTGTATTTTTTATCTTAATTTTCTTAGATAAGTAACTTTAACATTTCATGTAATGAGGGCTTGGTGATGATGAATTCCTTTAACTTGACCTTATCTGGGAAGCACTTTATCTGCACTTTCATTCTAAATGAAAGACACATACACACACACACACATATGTAGTGCTTTAGGATGAATTAAATAGAACCCCTGTCCTTAGGAAGCTTATTTTAAAAAGGCAAGAAAGCTACATGCACCAAGAAGGATGAAACAACTAAATGAGAACAGAGTACCACATTCAGTGGGAGATGGTAGACTGTGAGACTGATGTTAGTAGTAGAGCATCAGAGAAATCTTTCAAGAGGAGTTGTGACTGAGTTATTATTTATAGATAAAATTGTAGGTCATCCAATTAGAAAATAAGAGTTTTTCAGAAGTGTTCTTAGGCCCTGAAAAGTTGGGTTACTTGAAGATTCTGGACTGTGTATTTATTTTCAATTTTATTTTATTTTATTTTTATTTTTTTTTACCATCAGTACTAGTAATGGTATAAAACTAGCTAAACAGCAGATGGCTATTATCTCCCAAATACTCTTATGGAAAAATTGGAAAAAAGGGAAATCTAAACTGTATAGTCAATATTTTTATGGAGTGATCATTCATATAAGACATTTAACATTATGAATTGAGAACTGCATTTAGGTCCCTCTTCTTGTCTCATATTAACTGCTTCTCACGGAAATATACATGTGAGACACACACATACCCCATTCTGCAATGACCTGCCAATGACCTTAAAATTTCCTCCCTGATCAAAACCTTAATCAAAATACTACATTTCTTGATTGTCCCTGCTGAAACACATCTATATTAGCTGGGAGTTTTGGCTCAAAAATAATTTTCCTTTAATACATAATTATTTATTGATGATATTCTATTTTGTGGCCTGTACTTGGTCGATATCACAAGGCTGAAGGAATGAGAACTAAAACCAAATTTTTGATCAAAAGCAGTATTTTAAAGCATTTAGATCTCTCCTAATGAAACAAGCCTAGGTAAAGGAAGCAGGAAGCTATATGAAAATTTGGAGTAACTAGGAGGCATGGAAGAGGGGTGCGAAACTGAGTAAAGGGCATGAGGAGATATGAAAGACATACCTCTGGGCACTGCCTCAGGTTAATTCTCTATGTTCTTGGCTTAAGAGAATCATTGCCTAATTACAACATACAAGTGGGCAGAGGTGGACGATGAGTCAAGCTGTGGGCTATTTGCTGTGGCTAAGCTTCATAAACAGCCAGGTAGGTAAAGAAAAGAGAAAAAGTGTGAACAATTTTTAAAAAGGATATTTGTGTGAATAGAGAGACAAGGGGTATAGCAACACTGGAAAGGACTTCTGTTACATTCAGGTGGTGTCCTTGACTGATGAGCTGGAGAAGTATAGCCCTGAGCAGTCACTGTCATGTGGCAATGATTTTACATCACCAGCCAGACGTATCTGGTAGCAGCAGGAAGAAAAAATAAAATATCTCCCCTGATTGAAATCGTTAGGGGATTCATGGAAGAGAATCACAAGTGCCCAAATTGGAAGGAGGCAGGCAGCGTCAGATGAAATCTGTTCTCTTTAGGGAGGAAAAAATTTTCTGATGAGTGCAAGTGACTGGAGCCTTGCTTCACTCTTTCATAGCTCATCTTAGAAATGGTATCCTTGGTTGCCTAGAAAAAAATGTTTGAGGCTTAATTCAAAATGGCATCTCCATTTAGGCTATAAAGGTCTGAAGCTTAAACTTAAAATCACACTCGTCTCCTGTCTCTCTGCAACATGAACAACCCCTAGGGCACTCCAGGTATTTTTATCTGTATGAATTGCTTTTGCTGTACAAAAGTTTTAAAAATTCAGCCTTTGTGTCACAAAGGATTATGCAAAGGTATTAAAGGGCAGTAACTTTAACCAGAGCTTTAAGTTCAGCTTATGTCAGGCAAACACAGTTTACTTCATATGTGTCATGTATCTACGTCTCTTAAAAAATAAAGAAATGAAAGAAAGCTTATTTTGTTTGTGGAAAACAATTTATAATGAGACCATCACCAATAATCATTTGCTTTAGGCTGTGAGGTGGTGAGGAACATTCCTGCCTGGATGGAATCAACTAAAAATAACCATGGTTTTCTACATTTGAAACAGGATAGGTTGCAGTGAATAAGCTGCCAATATAAGCCATTGCAATCCAAAACAGACTTTTAGAAGTAAGGATAACTGAAAATATGGCAATATTTCCAAGTTTAACAACTTGTGCAGTTTAGTGACTTTTAAATTAAATTTCAAAGGACACTATTTATGTTAATAATGCTGTTTTAGTAACTATTTTTGACTTTCTCCAGAGGTGTACCCCTAACACTCCCAGACATGACTTAACTGTCTGCGTAACATCCCTAGTACAGATGTGGTAGTCTGTCTAGTTAATTTAATTAAGAGTAACACTCCACCTCAGGAATCAGCTGTATAACAGCCTAAATTTCCTGACAGAGCTAAGCAAGATTTAAACAAGAAAATATGCACCATCAAAATTGCAACCACAAAGTCCACGCAGCAAGGCAAATGCACTTTTCTCTCATGAGTGTTCTCTTAGACTCTAGAAAATTTTATTTAATTGACAATTTTAAAAAGCTTAGTTGTCTGGTTGCGAAACCCACTGCTTATTAGGAAGCAGCAAATTAGAAAAGGAGTGTGGCTGTTAGGACTAGCACAATGACAGCGATGAGAAGTGACAACAAGGGAGTTGACAGAAAATCTGTAAAAAAAAATTAATCCACACAGAAACTGAAAAAGCACAAAAGCTGAGCTATTTAATAAGGATATATTGACCTACCAACTTTTATAATCCTGAGGGATGTCATCAAACAATAACTGGTACTCCTAATAATGGCCACAGGTCATTAGGGGATTTTACTAACATTAGGTTCAGCACTATGAACAGTATTAAGAAAACAACAATAACAGAAAATACATAATTGATCCTGGATAGATTTTCATGCAGAATAGCTATCTTAAAAAAAAAAAAGGCCCCTGGCTGGCATAGTTCAGTGGATTGAGTGCGGGTTGTGAACCAAAGGGTCACCAATTATATTCCTAGTCAGGGCCAGGTCTCCAGTGGGGCCACATGAAAGGCAACCACACATTAATGTTTTGCTCCCTCTCTTTCTCCTTCCCTTCCCCTCTCTCTAAAAATAAATAAATAAAACCTTTAAAAATTTTTCTCTTACAAAAAAAAGGAGGTTTGGAGGACTAAACTTTGAACTGTCATATTGTTTTTTTTCTTCATTTTGTTACTCATTATCCAATATAACAAATGAGTCCCACTTACAAAATTAAGTAACTAGAAAAAATATATATTTATTGGGCAATAAGACTGACCAAGCTTTTTTAGAATCTACTCTGTTTCAAAACTCATCATTTAAAATAGTCAGTGAATGTTTTCATATGGCTACTGTGCCAAGGTGGCTACATATATTGCAACATTTTTCTGGTATGACTAAAGATGCCGGTTCAATTTCCCTGTGGGCCTGCTGTCTTTGTTTTGTGCCCTCATTGATCTCCCAAAATGGTGTAAAAAATTAAAATTCCTCTCTCCTTCCAGAAAAAAATAACCATATTAATTATTGGAATAACATCTTAATATTTACATATTTAAGATGGCATTTAAAAACAAACAAAAAAAAAACTTTTGTTCACTGAGTTTTTATTTTATTTTTACAATGGAAAGTGAAGTAGCCCACATTATGTACTTATCTGTGGTAAGCACAGCGCTCCTGGTACGCTTACATTATCTTGCAATAAACTTAGATGCTCAATTTTCAGATGAAGAAATTGACACCCTCAGTGGGAACCTATATACCAAACAGTCTCTACAAATAAATGTATGTCAGTTGTTCATATTGTGGTACAGATGAACTTGAGTCAGTTTCAGTATGGTACTTTGTTTGTCATTTAACTCATGTGGTGACTGAAACATTGAAATAAGCTGTGCAGGAGAACATATTCAGAGCTGCAGTTGTAGCTCTAGCTCTGTGGTCTTGAATGACTATTAAGTTTTGTTTTCTAGGCCCAGGTTTCCTCTTTTTTAAAGAGTGAAGAGGAGCCTTTGACTACATCTGCCTAGAAGGCAACACATTGTCACATTATAGATAATGAGCATAATTATATACTTAAAAATTAAGTTCCATAAACTCATCTATAATTCTCAGATTGTGTCTGAGACACTGAATTAAAGTTAAATAAAACAACTTTATTATTATTCTAATATTTACATACAACACTTTTATTCTTCCTTTTGTGTATCTGGGGGGAAAGTTGCCAGTTCAGTGGAAGGGTGGACAAATGCACATCTTGAAAGCTTCAATATCCCTAGAAACATCTTGTTTCTAGGGATATTGTGGATGCATTTGGACAAGAATTTGGACATGAATTGTCAGTGTTTGGACAAGAATGCACATCTTGAGAGAAATTACATTTGTGTATTTTCCATAAAGAAAGAAATGCATACTATGGAAAATAGATTTATCAGATACTGTATATTTCAGACTACAGGACACACACACCCAAATTTGGGAGGAAAATGGGTGTGCATCTTATAGTTCAAATGTAGCTTTACATTTACATTGATGAAATATATTATTTATGTTATTAAATATTTTACCACTTTTTTTTGCTTCAAACTTTTTCTCCTATTTCCTCCTATAAAACCTAGGTGCATCTTATGGTCCAAAAAAATACAGTAATTAGATAGTCAAATTCCAAGATAAGCTCCACTTAATGAAGAGTGTAATTTAATAAAACTATTTTAGTTTAACAAGGTTTTGGCATTTAGAGGTCCAATTTGGATTTCCCACATCTTGTAAATCATTAAGCACAGAAAAAGGAAAGACATTCTTCTTCATATATTTATTGTATTGTCATTTACATTTTCTTATCAAATACTGTTAGTTATCTAGTTTGTAATAGTAATCACTTGCATTGTTTTCATGAACTGCTTTTTCTTTGCTGTTTTTGTTGATTTGTTAGACATTTCAATTAAATGAGCATTAATTATCTCACATGTGTTTTTAACTTAATTGTGTACCATTAATCTTAATGGTAATTATGTTTTTAAATTTCAGTAATTGCCCCCAGGTTTTAGAAATGAATTACCCTGAAAGGAGAAAGTTGTGTAGACATTGTAGTGTGTACAGGGTCCGGAAAGAGTAACGTCTGCCTGAGTGTGGTTGGTAAAGTAGTCACATGGGTGTAATAATCTATAGAGTTGAACATTTCATCTAAAATGCCATGTGGTGTGCTTGAGTGTGATATTGTTACATTACAGAATTACATGCTTATGATTTTGTAATAAAAGAGTTTATAATAAAAAAGGGGTGTTATTTATGCCAGACCGTGTATTTTTGTTATGCTGTGTTTAAAGGGGCAGAAATTTCACATAGTATTCTCAGAATAACCTAATTGGAGAGGAAAAAAGTATATCAATATATATGGAGAAATTAATATGCACCAGATACTTTCTAGTTGCTTTATAGATGCTATTAAATGTTTGCATCATAACAATTCTTTGAAATTATCCTGCTTTTTAAGAAAAACATTTCAGAAGTTCTATTTATAGAAAATAGTACACTTGGGATATAAGGCCCTATCAGTCCATAAAGCAGGTGCTTTTTCAACTATATGATGCTGTCTTCTGGCAATAATCATTAATTTTCCTACCTGGTAGACTACTCACGAGCATAATAGAAATTATTTAGTATCTCTAATCTGCTAGATACAGAGAAAGGGGTTAAATTGATAGTTTTTGCTAAATTGATAAGGCAAAAATAAGCAGATATATGGTTTATAGCCCATGTCCTTTGCATTTTTGTTGCCAACAATACATTTCTCTTTATTTCTTAACAATACAAACATTTGTAGGAGTGTGTTGCAGAATGGATTCATTTACATGCTATTTTTTAAAAACCGTGAGTTTTTAACCTACACTGTGCCTACATCATTTCCTCCCTCCTTCTCTCTTTAATGCCCACAGGAATTTGTCAATGGCATTTATGCATGTATGTTTTTGGAGTGCCAATATAAATATCATTTATATATAGCTAAAATTCTCAATCACTTCATTTTTTTCTAGAATGCACTAAATTGTGACTTAATAGGAAGTTAAACTGTTTTCTTGCTGGTTTAACCATAAAATGCTTTAGCTGTATTTCAAGGCATAGCTAGTGCTAGGCCAAAGCCATCTCTAGTCTAACGGAGTCTAACCTTTTATTTTATTTTCATAATCTCTCCAAATTTATACAAAATAAAGAAGCTAAGTAGTACTGTAAAAAAATGGATATCTCATGAGACCTCAGTTGATGTTAAAAATCTATTCAAAAGTGTTTAGCAATATTGGTTTTGAAGACTTTTAATCTTTTATTCTGAATAGTTTGGATATGTTTGTAAAGCAAAAAACAACAACAAAAAAAGGAATCTTGAAAAATGAGAGGATCTATGCCATGTATTCACATCTAAAAGTTCATTAAAAAGTAAGAAAAGGCCCTGGATGGTGTGGCTCAGTGAATTGAGCACTGGCCTGCAGACTTAAGGGTTGCTAGTTCATTCCCAGTCAGGGCACATGCCTGGGTTGCAGACCAGGTCCCCAGTAGGGGACACATGAGAGGCCACCACACATTGAAGTTTCTCTCCCTCCCTTTCTCCTTCTCTTCCCCTCTGTCTAAAATAAATAAATAAATAAATAAATAAAATCTTTATTATTTTTTTACAGTAAGAAAAGAACAAGTACACTGTAAATTGAAAAGGTTTAATAATTTAACCAGACTATTCTGTTTCCAGGATAGGATTACTTGCTCAGATGCATTTTGTGTTATATCAAAGCCCATTTTAAAGTTATTTGTCCCAAATAATGGAATGGACAATATTTCTCTTAGAATATCTTGATAATTATATGTTTCCTTGAAAAAAAAAATGGCTGATATATTTATTAAATTATTTTTCATGTTAATTTCAGAGCTAGTGTTTAAAAGCAGCTTTCCTGGGCCATCCAAGAGGTAAAACACATACAAACAAATATTTAAAGGTGAACTCATATGTAGCTGGAATTCCTAACCCCCTGCTTCTGTGTCTTTCTCCTGCAAATAAACTGATCAAACCTTTCCAACCCCAACCCATTCTAGCATAGCAATTCAGGAAGGCATCTTAAAAGAGGAGGTTTTATATCCTTCATTTCTTATTGCTCCTGCGGTACTATGGTGGAGCACTTAATGTTTTGCTTAAAGGCCCTGGGATTCTCCCTGTACCAGATCGCAAATGGTTTCACTTTTTAGTCTGTAACTTTGCACCCAAGCAAGACAGTTACCTTGTCCTTAAAAGTCTTGAAACCTGGCACTGTCCTGGCCTCCTTATGGATGGAATTCCTTACTGGCATCTGTTTCCAGAATAGGGGTGTGTCATCCATATTGAATATTTGCTCTGACAAGTAATTTTCTTCCATAATCAGTTTATCAAGATTTTCCAAAATTATTTCAGTTCACTCTACATTAGCACTCACAGACTCACCACCCACTATCACAATATGTGATGAATAATGATTCTAGAACTTTTAAGCCCCCCAGAACTATCAATGAAGCCAACATCATATTTGGGTCCAGCCTTTTCTTTCAACATCACAAACTTTTGCTTTGACCATGATCATCATGGTTCTGAGAGGGATATGATTCTGTGTCTGGTCTTTAATCCAGATCATTAGAAGTTTTCCTATGTCTGGCTAAGTTCTTCTAAAATTTATGTTGGTCTAGTTGGCTTCAATGATACAAATCCTTTAACAGGATATGTCACCGTGTTCTTGTTCTTCAGGATCATTGATATGGATGAATTAGACCTGCCTGACTGGCAAAAACATAACCGTCGCTGATTTTCTACCTTTGTAGTCCTTAATTACCTTTAATATTGTATCCAGATCATTCCCTTGACAGGACTTCAAAAGCAGCATTAACACATGTAGATTATAATAATTCTTCTGTTTCCTTTCAGCTTACTTTAAATTAATTCTTGAATACAAAGACCCTATCACTGTCTCAACTTTGCTTAATACACAGAGGCATGGAGGCTAAAATAAATATACCTGGGAATACAGCCTTACTTCCCAGATAAAGGCCATTTAGAGAAGCTTACTGTCATAACTCATGAGACAAGTCCATGAGGATCTCTCCACTTTTATGCCAGAACATATTTGGATTCTTAGATTTCACTTTGGGAAAAGAAAGGCTGAGAAATAAATGTAGTTCATATATGTGACATTGTACTTTTGAGTCAGAAACTTACAACAATGAGTTAAATACATATTTTACACACAATTTCTTAATCTTGAACATTCTTTTGCTAAAATTTTAACTAGTAAATCAAGTGATGAAATATTTAAACAGCAAAACAGGAATTTCTATAGGATGGTCATATTTGGCTTTACAGAGTTAAGAATAGTTACAAAGCTGGTTGCCCTACATAGATTGTAGGACACAAATGCTTACAATGTAATGAATGACAAAGAAGAGGGAAAAACTGCTGAACCCAGTCTCTGGATGTCATTATAAAGACAGGATTTGCCAGGCATATGAATTAAAGGCTTGAGACTCCTTGGAAGTTTGAAGCATTTTAATTATCTATGACCTAGCATTAAAATAGAGTGTTCCTCAGACCTATTTTTTTTTTGTGCGTGTGTGAGTAGATTATTTCACATTGCACTTCATTTTTTAGAGAAAATGATTTTAAACTGTTCACTATGTGGTGGTTGAATTTGAAAATGTAATTATTTCTACTCTCTCTCTTAAAGATATTTCACTTGGTCATTATTTTAAAGGTTAACCCACCCACCCACCCAGAAAGGTATATTGATATGAAAAATATCAGGTGATCAATATCTGCATATATCAATAAAATAAAACAACAGCCAAAATATGAGATGGGAAAGTTATGTGAGGAGCTAAAAGTTTATTAGATAGGGGAAAATTGTTTTCAATTTTCAAAATGGAAAATTGTTTTCAAAATTTCTTTCAAGCAATTCTCTCATGAAAGTAGATGAGCTAGAGACTGGAGATTATCTTAATCAGTAGAAATCTTGGCCAATATTGAGATCATTATTAAGAAAATAACAGTTTTCAATGGATAGGTGAAAATGCAGGTTTGTGAAAGTTCATAGAGAGTACGCTAACATGGAAAATACGAAAACTTATTTTCTTGCATAGAAATGCTTGCATTTCTTTTTGCATAGAAATAGCATATGATGCTGGTTTGAGACACTCAATAGCACACATCCCATAATCATTGTTAATTCTCAGTTTCATACAACATGCATATGGTTATTACATTACCTGGTAAATTTTAGAGAGATATATTAACACTAAGTGCAAGCATTCCAATAATCAATAGAGAGTAATTCCTTATCACTTGATCTGAACTGTAGAAGACCAAAGGCTAATCTTTTTACATTTCAATGTGTAATCACTGCTTTCTCCCATTTTGATAAACATCATTGAGTTCTGGAGAATAGTTCTTTCTCTTTATATGTGAAACTTCAGTGATTTTAGTAGTCATGGGTTATGCATTCCAAGACCCCCAGTGGATGCCTGAAGCCAAAGGTGATACCAAAACCTAATCAATTTCAACTCTGCTGGAAATACAACAGCAGCAGATACAGTCTCTCAAGTAACTTACATTTTTCAGTTCAAATCTATTCCTGAATCTGTGTCACCATCCCTTACTTGCAGTGAAAGGCCTGGTGCTGCTTATTTCAGGGGATCCGTTGCTGAAGTCTTTCTGTAGTCTCAATGTTTTCTGTGATAACAAATTACTGTCAATCAGAATGTATTTTTTTCTTTATATCTTCTACTCACAAGTTTTCCATCTTAAACAATACTTATCACACATTGTGTCTGTAACATGCCATTAAAGGTGTATGTGACTGCAAAACTGGCAAGGGTTACTTTTTCCTTCTTTATGATTTCACAGATAGAAGATTCATTCTTGCTATGGTTCTTAGCAATCTCAATAAACAATATTTTTATTTACTTATTAAATCAAGAACCAGCACCTTTCACTTAAAAGAAGCACTTTACAACTTCTCTTTAGAATATTTGAATTGCTAACATCACCACTCTTTCATTTTGGGGACATTATTGCATGACTCCACTCTAAGAAGACAAGCAACCCAATTAAAAAATGGTCAAAGGATTTGAACAGACACTTCTCCAAGGAGGACATACAGAGAATCCAGAGACATATGAAAAGATGCTCAATACCACTAGCTATCAGAGAGACGCAAATTAAAACCACAATGAGATAACACTTCACACCAGTCAGAATAGCCATCATAAACAAAGCAACAAACAACAAGTGTTGGAGAGGTTGTGGAGAAAAGGGGACCCTAGTGCACTGTTGGTGGGATTGCAGACTGGTACAACCATTATGGAAAGCAGTATGGAATTTTCTAAGAAAACTAAAAATGGATCTACCTTTTGACCCAGAAATTTCATTGCTCAGCTTATAACCTAAGAACCCTGAAACATCAATCCAAAAGGACCCTTGCACCCCAATGTTCACAGCAGCACAATTTACAATAGCCAAGTGTTGGAAGCAACCTAGGTGCCCATCAGTAAATGAATGGATCAAAAAACTATGGTACATTTACACAATGGAATTCTATGCAGCAGAAAGAAAGAAGGAGCTCCTCCCTTTTGGGACAGCATGGATGGAACTGGAGAGCATTATGCTAAACGAAACAAGCCAGGTGGTGAAAGACAAATACCATATGATCTTACGTTTCACAGGAACCTAATCAACAAAACAAACAAACAAGCATAATATAACCAAGGACACTGAAATTGAGAGTGGGCTGACAGTCACCAGAGGGGAGAGGGGAGGGAATTTCAGGGGGAAAGGGGAAGGAATTGGAGCAACAAGTATAAAGGACACATGGACAAAAACTAGCAGGGGTGAAAATGGGAGGGAGGTGGGGAGGGCTGTGGTGGTGGGCTGGGATGGGAAGAAAAGACAGAAAACTGTACAAGAACAGCAATTAAAATTAAAAAAAGAATACACTTAAACAAACAACAGCAAGTTGTAGAGAAAGAAAATGGCTAAATACAATACCATTTAAGTTGTAACTACTTATCAGCAAACATGATCAATACTGAAGAATTATAAGGATAATGTGTGCATTATGTGTGGAAAAAACATAATAAAAATCATGGGTTGAAAACTGTGTTAAAACAAAAACAATGAAGTTTTTGTTTTGCTTTGTTTTGCTAGGGAAAGAAGCATGAATGGGTATATAATAAATGAGATCATAATTGAAATGAAAAAGCTTTCCAAAAGGTTTCTTTTATGCTAGTCTACTCTCTCACCCTTGGCCCCCTAGTTCTAATATATGAGTTCACATATGCCATATTAATCCAATCTTTAGGGACTTAATAACATCCTTAGTTCTCAGTGTACCACAGAGTATCTTGACACTGCCCATCACTTTCTCCAGGCTTTCTGCTTTCTCTCAAACTAGTAGAGTATGGAGTTCCTCTTCTTAAATATTTGGAATGTTTGTTGGTTCTCCTAGAGGAAAATGAGTGAGCCAGAGTCCCTTCAGTTGATGATTTTATTTTACTGTGGTTGTAAATGTGATAAATGCACCTGTCTCTAGAGAAAGAAACTGCCAGCTTCAGGGAGTGCAAGTGTGACTGTAACTGCCTCAATTTCAGTGACTTATTATTTTCTGAACCTGTTCTGCTTGTATTGGCATAGTTGGTGCAGAAATTGTTTACAGCTCTATTTAGAAATAGGAAGAGTAAATAAAATGACATTTATGAAAGTGAAAAAAATTCACCTGCCAATAGATAGTTCCAAAAGAGTTTTGTTTGTTTCTGGTTAATATTCAGAATCCCACTGATGAGAGAAAGAGTACAGCCTCATTTAATAACCTACATTATTTCATGACTGTATCATAAAAAGGATCTCCTGAGACTGAGCTGGGTTTTTTGGAAACACACTCCAACATGTCTTTCAAATACAGTGCTTGGAAACTCAGTTCCCCAAGATGTTGCCATGGGAATTATAAAATTATGTTTTAACATACTGGTTCATTTTACTTATGGGTATTTTTGCACATACTTTGAAAACTTTACCTAAATTTCTTCCCGTTTCCAGGGTTTCCATTTCAAAACGTGTCTTACTTATTACTTCTTTAGGCAACATGTGCTTCGTTCTTCCTGTTACCATCTAAAATTGTATGTGTCAATAGGGCATTGAAGTAAATGAGTTTGAGTTTCAAAATGAAATATTTTAGTTTTAAATTTTTTTATTTTCCCACCATTGCTTTTGAGTATATATGAATTGGAAATATTTCTAATATTTCATTCATGAATTCAGAAATAAGTATGCATGAGTAGGCTTTGGGGTATATTTGCACATAAGAGGTGATGAAATATACATTCACTTCTGAACTAGGTGTTTTCTGTGTTCTAGGAGATTTTCTTCTAACAAAGGTGGTAGGCAATGACTGATTCCTATCAAGTTCTTTAGATTCAGCTAAACATTATTTGGATAAATGGTCTATTTTTCCCCTTTTATGTATGCTACTAGCACAAAGAAAATTGTGAGTTTCTATACTCAATAATATGGACATAACTTCATTACCAGTATGGGAGCTCTGAGGGATATAATGTGAAATCATTATGATTAAAGCTAGGAAGTAAGAGGATTTGCAGTGCCTTCCTGCCTTGGTTTTGCTAATTATAAAATGAGTACAACAATTATATGACAATTCATGAAGATTTACTGAGGAACTGCTTATGTACTTCCAGGAGAATGTTAATTATGCTTTAGAAGCATTTAATTCTTGAGTTACAAAACTATGATTCAATGCATGGATGTAGTAAACTATTGAATGGTACCCTTCTGTTTTGTAAGAGATAATATAATTCAACATGTCCCAGGGTTTCATAGGAAAAGAGTGCCAGAATCTCATCAGTGAAAGGGACTAGGGGAATCTATGCAAGAGGCCATCAGGTGCTTAGATCTCCTCCACTGCATGGAGTCAGGAGAAGTCCTCCTGGCATTGCGATCCTTACTCCCCTACAGCGGCTTTATCCGCTTTTAGAGCATTTTAAGGGTTGAAGAAAATGTTTTGTATAATTCAATTTCCTGACCATTATTTATATGATATTTTCTGAAAACCGACCACATTCTAGAATATGAGCTAAATGAAGAGAACTAGTGAACCACGCAAATAGAGTACTTGACTTTGTGGAATATACGTATAGGTGGTACAGGTTACAAATATCACTGGGTTAATTCCCCTAGGCATATGTCCAAAAAACATCCTCTTATCATTTCTGAATTGTTCTCATTTAAATATTTGAATGATCTATCTTGTCTCAAAAGAAACTGAGATGAACCTGAACGTTTCTTTATTCATCCTATAAAATATGGACTAGGTTGATACTTTTAAAGATGAGAACAATCTATTTAAACATAACTCGAGAGTCACCACTGGTCAATGTTCCGGTTGCAAGTATGATTACAACTTTAAGGAGACACCAATAACTTAAATGAATCATTTGAACTGTGTATCTTGAATTGAATAAGAAATGTAATAGATGAGTGACTGGATTTTATATTATTAGAAACTGTTTTTCTCAATCACATACTTCATCAAATGGTTATTGCTGTTTCAGCACAAGCAGGTGTCAGTTTTATTTGGGTTTCAATGCCCCTATTGGAACCAGGAATGCTTTCCAAGCATCATTCTTTTTATCTATCACATTACTATTTTTGCTATATTTGTATACTACTGGCATAATATATTTTAAATATTTTTGTTTAAATTTATTTTAAAATGATGACACTTATCACATTAATATTTTAAGGTATTTTATAAAATATGACTATTAAATATTTTAAGATTTCTAGTTTATTACAATTTTTAAAACACTGATTTAGATGCTTTCTATTTTTTTTTTTTCTTCACAAACATTCGATGCCTTAGTATTTTTCATTGTCTCTGGCTCTTTTCATTTAGCTAATATGTACTTTTGCAAGTTACTTAAAATGTAATGCATATATTCTTAAAGTATTTGTTCTATAACTAACTAAACATGTCACTTTAAAAAATTGATAATCTATTTTATATTTACTTTAATTGCCCATAAAAATTTACTTTATCTCACCTTGGGTACCTGAGACAAAGTGTGTGTGTGTGTGTGTGTGTGTGTGTGTGTGTGTGTAGAACAGGTGTGGGGGTTATTATATTATCAATGAAACCAGAACAGCAACAACAACACCCCTCAATTTGCATTTGAAAGAACTGCCTTTAAATGATTGAGGCTTAATATGTGATTCAGGGTCAAACTGCCAGACTGAAACATTTCTTTTTAATACAGTTAAAGTGTATTTAAATACCATCTGTACAAACATGTGAAAAATTAAATTGAAAAATTGTTTTTAATTTCTCTCACATTCTCAGGTTTGCCTTGAATGCTTTTCACAGTAGCCCTTGATAGAAAAATAAGTAAAAAAAATGATAATATCAATTGAGAGAAAATAAAGTTCAAGTCAGACTACTTAACATCTGTTACTTTGGCATTTTGCAGCCAGCCAGTTAAAAAATAACAAAGCTTTGGATTATCAGTCAGTCTAAGTATCTTTGACAACATAAAAGGGAGTCTTAGTTCAAGTTGTTCTTGTGTGGTACTTTAATATTGCTTAAAATAGATTTCCATTGTATAACACGGAAGACATTGTTATATCAGATAATACAATTGTGGCATTAAAGGAGCTAAAATTTTGCCCTGCCTCTCTATAATTATCTATGTGATTAATACCTTCCACCACAGACCAAAATAATCCTTACTGATATTTCAGGGATTCTTTCAGCCTTCATAAAATAATAACTTTTATTTTTCAAGTACATCATTTATAATCTACTCTTTGTTTTCTCCACTGAAATACATTATTTTTCAGATGATAAGATGCAGATTTTTACCACACTTTTTGCTTCAAAATTTTTCCCTTTATTTTCCTCCTCTAAAACCTAGGTGCATCTGGGGTCCACACTATAAAACACATCTAGGTATTAAAGGAGGAAAACAGGGAAAACATTTTTAAAGCAAAAAATAGGGGAAAAAAAGTGTGTCTTATAGTCCGAAAAATACAATACCTTCCTTTTGGTTTCTGAATATGCACTTTTCTTATCTTTCCAGGGCCTGCTCAAAACCCAAACCCACCTCCTCAGTGCACTTGCCCCTAACTTCTCTCTCTAAAGTGATAGGAACACAATCTTTTTATAAATTTTCTTTTCTTATGCCTCTGATGATATGGGGAAGTCAAAGGATCAGAGCAGTTTTTCAGGCAAGTATGTCTCTTTAAAAAGTTTTATTTATAATGGCAAACTAAATAGATTTAAGATTGAATTATACTAAACTAATTAGTCTTTCTCTAATTCCAAGAGTGTTTCATGATCTTTTTTTATGTAACAATGGTAGGTATTACTGGATTATTATTGATTACAGCAAATTAAAACAACCTTTTCTAAACTGTAGTTATTAATAATCATAATAACTTCTAACTTTATATACTTCTTAAGGTGAAGATACTCTTCTGGAAGTCCATGTGTAATTCAAGACAATATCGATAAAACATAGTGGATGTATTTGCATGCCAGTTGTTGATAGCAAATGCATAGTTCACTAAGTTTTAATGTATTTCAAAATCTGTTTCTGCCCAGCATGGTGGTCGTGGGAAGAAGGTCCATACACAGCTGAAGGACCTAAATTTAAATTCCTATCAGGTTACTCCTTAGATTTTAGGTGAGTTATAGCATCTGTAAAATAAAAAAATGAGCTGATCACTGGAAAAGTGTACTGAGAATTAGATAAAACAAAGTGTCAAGTATCAGGCAAGCACAAAAAACAGGTGCTTAATAAAGTTAGTAATATTTTCAACTATAGTTGATCTTAACAAACTGGTATTTGTGCAAGCAGAGCAGGAAAAAATAAGATGAACAGAACAGTGAAGTTAGATTTTATTTCTTATTAAGCATAATAAACAATGCACATATTAATTTATCATTAATTTAGTATAATCTTGGATTTTGTTTATTCTTGGTCTGTTATATTTTGCTATTTCATATACATATATGCAAAAAACATAATACTGTGTGAATGTTAAGAAATGTGTAATTCCATTACCTTTATTACTAAAAGTGGGGTGAATGAATTATACTGGTAGATATATAAGTAAGATAGGATATCCATTCCAATAAAAGATAATAAAATCTTTATTGCATCTTACACCATTACTTCCTGTATTTTACTTACATTGGATATAATGAAAAAAAGGTATAATAGATTCTTCGCAGTTCTTAAAAGACTTAATTTTTTTGTCCCTTTTCACTTATAAAGTCATGTTCCTTAGGCTTAAGATGAAAAGTGAAAAGAGAAAAATGTGATGGGAAAAAGTATTCTAACTTCACTTGAATCATGTCTCTTGATATGAGGTAAATAAGCTAAGTCATGTGGAATACATTACAGATGTAAACAATGCAGAGATATTATGCCAAGAAATATATATATTAAAAGAGTCCTTATTCATTCTTGCTATGTTATTGCTTGAACTCAGATGTCCAACATTAAGTGTACTCTGCCTAAAACCCTGGACCTCAATGGATTCTTAAATTGCAGATGTAATTGCAGTTATTGAGGTGGTTCTAATGGCGGGCCTAGGCAATGGGGCCAAAACGGCAGCTTCAGGATGACAAACGTTGCTCGGTGCAAATCCTTTTCTCCCACACACTGCCTAATCATTACTTTATTGAATGTAAATGAATTGTTAATTTTAAATATTTTTGTCATCGTATTCTTTCATATTATTTTATTATGCATCAATATGATTGTTTATATATTATATAATAACTATGGTTATTATTACAAGCTGTAGGTCAGCATGCGCACAGAGCCAGTCAAGCCCATTCCCCCCTGAACCGCCCCACTGAGCCCTTGGACTGTCTGACCACTACTAGGGCCCACTATGTATCCCACCCACCCATTAATAGGAAAAGCTGTAAGCCCTCCTGGTCTGGTCCCCGAGCAAATATCCCTGTGGAGGGCCAGACCCCATGCACCATCAGCTTTACTCCCAAGGAAATGGGGAGGTCCCTGGCTTCATACCCTGAGCCTCCCGGCTACATCTTTGAAGAAACAGATGCTTCAGGGCACAGGATATATAGGCCGATTTCTCAGACATGCTCTCGACAGAGCAGCCCTCTTTCGGCAGGTGATTGGGAAAACCCCAACCAGCAGGAGTTGGCAGTGTCAACATGATTTTCAAAAAAAAAAAATTTAGAAAATGCACAATATTTTTCAAAGCAGATGATTGAAAGTTACTCATTAGGCAGAAAAGAACTCCCCAAATAGGGAAAAAATAACTTCATCATCATTTCCAGGACACTTAAATAAAATGAGAATCACTTGACTCAAGGAAAATGACATTTAGTCGCTGGCTAATTACTCCTTAGCCCTCTGCTGTCTTCCCCTTTTGGGCCCCTTACCTTGTGTTCATGGAATCAGAGCTGGTCTCTATAAGGTTTTCTCTGAACCAGATGTCTGTTATTTAACCACTGTACAAATTCACATTAGGAGTAACCCTTGCCAAAGACGAAACACCAAAAAAAAAAAAAAAAAAAATTGGGGGGGGGTGGAAAGAAATAACTAGGGTTATTATTATATCCTTATGGGTAGGTTTTACTTTAAAAACACATAGTATTGCCATGAACGGTGTGGATCAGTTGGTTGAGTGTCATCACACAAAGCGAAAGGTTGCCAGTTTGCCGGGCATATGCCTGGGTTGTGGGTCCAGTCCCCAGGCCTAGAGTCTACGAGGGGCAACTGATAGATGTTTTTTTTCTTCACATCGATGGTTCTTTCTCTTTTTCTCCCTCCCTCTTTCTCTAAAATAAATATATAAATAAAGCCCAATCCCCACCTTATTATAATGTATAAGACACTGTTTTCAGTAGCTAAAATGAGCTCACACTTTTTTTCACCTTTTGCTAGAGTATAAATTAATAGAGTGTACTACTTTCACATTGTTCTCTGCTTGATGAGAGTGCTATTTGATAATAAACTCTTGTCACCAGTCAGTTTAAGGATTTATGAAGATTAGGTGATTAATGGACTTTTAGCTCATATCTGTCTTATAGAGGCCCAGTGGGTCCCCAAATTTATCCTCTGTTGTTTTTACAATTCCAGAATAAATCATTGGAATAGATATGCTCAGCAGCTGGCAGAATTTCCACAACTTTCTTTTAAACATTCATTATTTCATTGGGTTGGGGTTAGTGGTTGTACAATTTCCTCTGCATGGAATACCTTTGCAGGTGCCCATAAAAATCCTTCTACACTTTGTCTGACTTGCCTTGCCCACAACATGGAGCTATGTAGACAGCACCAGACACAGTATCAATATATGCAAATGCAGGCATTGAGTTTACTGAGTGACCTGAAAACAGTTTTGAACATGCAGCAGAAGGTCCGTAATGGGTAGTAACAGTGACGTAGTTAGAGCCCTACTGAGCGAATGAGAAAAGCAAAGCTTAGCTGAGATTATTTCTTGTAAAAACAGGCAACTATTTCTATTAAAGATAGAAAAAAAAATCCTTGTTTGGGTCAGTATTGAAACAACTCTCCAATCACTTGAATATTTTACAGGTTTTCCAAAAGCCTCTGACACTGTTCCTGAGGCATTGTTTTCACAAATGTTTCCTTGAAACTTCTCAGTTTAGATCAAATCAACTCCTTAAACTTCACCATGCATCATTTTTTCCTTTTATATAACTGCTTGTTCTGACTCAATGTTAAAGTGTTTCTGTATGTAACATAGCTTCTTGATTAAATTATAACACCTGGAGATTGGAAGCTTGTTTTATTTATATTTCTATCTCCACCTCTACTCTGAATAATCGTTGTTGCAAGGTAGATAGACACAAGTAAATATTTATTAAGTGACTTAATGAATAACACATAGAAGTTAAGTACCTTTGATGGGCAATTTATCCTGGAAAAATAATAAAATGGTAAAATAAAAGCTATGGTAAGTTAAAATTTATAGTGGGTAGATTTTGCAATAATTCTCTTATATTTTAGAGTATATTGGAAGAGGGTTGGCCTTTTACTATAAAATGTAGGTATTGATACTTTAGCCACAGATTAGAAGAGTAAGATTAGTGAAAGGTAAAGAAAATAGATAATCTGATTTCATTCTCAGACTAATCTACGACATGTTAAGGCAAAGATGTTTAATTTTTCTGAAGGAATTTAGTAAACATGTTCTGGGGAGTAAAAATGGCTAGATCATTATAAAAAAGTGAAATTGATAATGCATAAGGGTAATAAATGCGAATATTCACAGAGACAGAATGTTTAAATTGCCAAGATTCACATCTTCACTGCCTATCTGTCCTGAGGCACAACTTGTCCTGGTTTGCTATAGGAAGTTCTAAATTAATTTTGAACACAGATAAACTAACACATTGAGATCAAATAGTCCCAGACCTTACTCTATAAATGTTAATCTATTTGAGAAAATGTTTGGGACTTATGGAAGTTGGTTCAGATTCTGGTATACGAAATTTCAATGTTAGTGGGTATTATATGGAGTTCCATTTCAGGAACATAATGATTTAAGGGATACATAAATCTATACCATATCTAATAATGCTATAGATATCATCCAATAAGAATTGTATTTAACATTTAATGTCTGCCATGGTTAATAGTTTTAGGAATATTTAAAAAATAAAACATGATTTCCCTCATTTCAAAAATCTTATAGTCATTGGCCAAGTCCTACCTTGTTTATAATCCACAAACTAGACCAGCTAATTCACAATTTGAATAATAAGTTTTAATTGCAAATGCCCACCTTTTTCTGGAGCCCTAGTTATAGCAAATTTATCAATAAGTGGGAAGAGAAAGAAATAGGGATCTTTATATTCCAAAAACACAATAATGTGTTCCTTGTAACTCAGGAGTTAATGATAATGAGGGATGTAGAGCTTGTGTTTCCTGATACTATATTTTGACTCATATTTAAATATACTGATTATGCTTTATTATTACGAATCTTTTGACCAACTAGTTAATGAGTTTTCTATAAAAACTCTTGACCGAAAGGTACCTTATTTTTAAAAATGTATTATTTCTTTAATGTCCACAATTCCTTCAAAAATCTTCCTCCTTTACTCCCTGCCCTAGGGAGTAATCCATCATCAGTGTGCTAAAGCATAAACAGACTTTGATCTAGATTTAGGACTAAATTCCCTGTAATCCACTGATCCAAGCTAGCTAAGTGAGCCAGAGAAAGGATCAGTTGAATTATTATATAAATTCCCTTTGGAAAATTTGAGTAAAATGCAACATCTTCAAGATGTATGCTCTGCATGAGTGTTGTAGAAAACCCACAAGCCTAGTAAATTGGAAAACCAGTCCAGCTGCTTCGCTATTTAAGTACTAATGTAGAGAGAGATAAGATTGCTTTCAAAAAATATCACACCCTTTTCCCAAGTGCACTTCTGTTTATTTACTATTCAGGTTGCCTTGGTGAAAGGAGAAGGAAGTTCATGTTTTTTATTTGTTTGTTTTCTTCTTTTTTTGACATAAGTACACTCTATTGTTAGATATGTTAAATATCTTAAATTGGATAAAATAGGTAGCTATTTTATTATATTGTGAATGGTTGTAAAGCATGCATTTTCTAGCAGTTTTCTTAACCATCCTTTGCCTTTTTGCTTGTCTCAAATGTCAAAGTGTTACTGGACAGGGACTGGCCAGGAGGGTGTCTGCCTCAGGACAGCCTGTAGTTTGTGGGTTCCTGACTACGTGTATGAGATTTCACAACATGAGTACATTTATTATTGAGAGTACATTTATTAAGGCTGGAGGAAGTGAGACGAAGGACTAAAGATAGAAGAAATAATAGGAAAGAGCCTAAGTGGTACTCTGTTCTGGCTCCCTAGAAATAAAAAAGGAGTGAGCCAAGGCAGGGCTGCTTTTAGCTCACCAGGAAGTCAGAGAAACTGGGGGCCCTGGAGACACCACTGGGGCTGGGGAGGCCGGTGTGGTAAACCCAGGTCCAGCTACCACTGCTTCCCTGGCTGCAAGTCTCCTGGGGCCCCTTAGCATTTAGGAAGAAATAAAAGGTTCATGCCCAGGAACAATCCCACCCTGAGTCTTTGTCCTGAGAGCATTTTTATCTTACTTCTCTGGATGAGAATCTTAGGAGAGGGTTTCAGCAGAATATTTATTAGCTTTCCAGGTGCATTTTAAATATGCTGATGCATCAGAATGAGCACATAAAGGGGGTTGGGAATATTGTTGTTCTTCTATGTGGTTTAACTTTTATCTTGGGTCTGTTTGGCTTTTAATGTTATTTATTCCCCTGACTTCATCTGTCCTTGGGTTTAGCTAGCACAGATGACATTAATTGGGCCTCTGTTATCGAGCTCGCAGCCTAGGGAGATCTAAGCTATGTATTCTTTGGTTAGGGAGGACAGGCATAAACCATTTGCTTCCAAGTGTCCTTGGTTAGGGGAGATAAGATCTTGAGATTCATCAGCTGATTTCAGGTTGCCCAAAATATTTGGCCTTGTTTAATTTTCTAGTCTTAGTTTCCTCATTCCACTTGCCTGGGAATGTTCCTAGCTTTTTACCATCCTGTCACAAAAGGAGTAAAAACACTAAAACTCAAGGCATGTGAAAAGGCAGGATGGTTAAGCAGAGAGAACTTAGCCTGAGCCTAAAGTTATAGCTCAATGTTTTGACCTTAGGAAATTAATTTATATTTTCTGGGCTGTTTTTTCTTTAATTGTAAAATAAGAAAGTTGGACAAAATTATCTTTTTTCCATCTTGAACTTTCTATGTTTTTAATAAAATCCCAAATTCAATAATATAAAACAATCATTACAACTTGCAATATTGTATAGGTAAGTGGAAACAGATATTTTTCAAATAAATTTATTATAGGTTTTCAGAAGACAGTTCAGAGCAACTGTGGCCCAAGTTCCAGTTATTTTATTATTCTCCTGGTCATTGAGAATTATCATTTATTATGCTCCTACAATGTTCAGAGGGCTGTACTGGCTACGATACTATTTTCTATTTGTAACAAAGTTACTTTATGATACCAAGGCAGTCCGTCTTTGTTCTTTTTAATTGAATACAAATGATATATTATAAAATTATATACCTGACATCTGTATAATTTTTAACCAATGTCCATATTAAAATTATAATAAGTATCTATTATCAAAATTAATGCTGACGTCTGGCCATAAAAAGCATTTAAAAAATAATGATATATCGAATTGGACCACATAATATTACTTCACGTGGGATCTGGTAACAAAAAGAGGCCCAGTGTAACATGACATAGTGAAATCACATTTTATCATCATCACTTTCATTTGGCTAGGATACGTTTTCTCCATTCTGATAATGGTTATGTGGTCAGTATTCTTATTCACTGACAGGCTAAACAACAAGGATGCTGTCGGATATGCTGCTGATGGAAATCAGTCATAGACTGTTGGGCAGAACTAACATTTGTCTCTGAGAGTAGCCATTTGACAACTTTCTAGAAAAAAATACATCACCATTCTTGAAAGAAGTTAAAAAAAACCTTAAATTTGAAAAATGAAAGAAATATGATTGTGCTGGAGAATACAAATAATATTTAAGTACCATTTTAAAGTAATTGGCCAAAGAGGAAATATTAATATCTAATATATCAATATATGAAAATAATTTATCAAAATAATTCAAAATTTTAGATTAAAAAGTTATTATTCTTTTTCATCTCAAGTTTCTTAAGATCAATGATAGGTAATATTAAGAATTTATTCCTAAAATTAGGAGTAAGAATATTGACAAAATGTCTTTATGTCTGTAGACATAGGCCAAAATAAGTTAGCTCTATTCATCAATTCTTGATATTTTATCCCCTATGGCCTTGAATTGATTTATAGAACTGTGTTAAAAATATAAGAACTGAACAGCATATCGATTTTTGATATTTTCATCTTATGCTGAAAATGATTTCCTGTATTTCAGGCTGTTTACCTACATAGGTCTTGAAGATATTGAGTGAAGATTGCCTGCATCCATTAGTGCATAAACTTGACCTTAGCTGAATTGCTTCTTACCTGCATTACTATTTATCTGTGCTTTACTTTTGGGTGTTGTAGCCATGATATAATAAGACAAAGTATCTTGAATTTAAAGTTCAGGGTAAATTTAAACTGCAAATTAGTAAACTTATATAAGGCTATCCAATACGTAGATCACAATTTTACTATGAAGTTTGCTCTTGTTGTTGAGGAGGGATAGCGAATCCTATCTTATGTGAAAAAGGAGAGAACTGAGTGATATTTAATATCTCAGGGTGATGGCCTTCAATTAATAATTATTTTTGGCACTTGGTAGCTGCCCTAGTTGAGCTTGCTGAGGGAAAAAATTATCTGCGACATTTTCCTGGTAAGACCTGTTGAATGGTGCTGAGAGGATGACAAGTGATCTTTCCTAAGTAGTTCCACCCCCAACATAGGTATCTGGAGAAGTAAATCACCACCCAAAGTTTAGGTATCTCCTACTAGTTCTTATTTATTGAACCTCAGCCACCTAATTGTTCACGGGTATTGCTCCCCTCTAAGATTACTTTAAAGGCTAATTGCATACTAGTAAAATGCTGAATAGAAAGGGAACCATTTGAATTTCAAAGAGCAAAGATTGGCCTTTGCCAACTTGCAAAGCCACAAGTTTCCAGCTTCCTGGTTACTTTCAGTTGTGGGTCATGGGTAGAGAGCACCTTTTTAGACAGCAGTGTTCTCTCCCTTATATGGTTGCAAACAAGTTAATTCTTGTTTTTCAATTACAATTGACATTCAATATTATATTAATTTCAGGTGTACAGCATAGTGGTTAGAAATTTATGTAATTTACAAAGTGATCTCCCTGATAAATCTAGTACCCACCTGGCACCATACATAGTTATTACAATATTATTGACTATATTCTCCACGCTGTACTCTACATTTACATTGCTATTCTGTAACTACCAGTCTGTAACCCCTATTCTCTTCAACTTTTTCACCCAGCTCCAAACCTCCCTCTAAACTGGCAAACATCAGTTTATTCTCTGTATCTATGAGTTTGTTTCTGTTTGCAACCAAGTTAGTTCTTAATTACTGATTGACTTTTGTCTTGATTTTATAGAGTCTTAGTCTCAGTAAGAGGAAACATACAAACTTTGGCATTCTGGTCCAAAGGAAGTGTGTTGTTATGTATGTAGCCAGGGCTTAATAGGATCATCTGGGTCCTCACTGCCCACCACCCAGCTGTTGGTTTTGGTCATTGGAATTTTCCATTTGTAGGTGCCCATTCACACATTAGTTATGGTAAGGCAAAGCTTCAGTAATGAGAGAGTCCAAAACTTACTAACTCAAGCAGAGATTTATTTCCCTCTCATGCAGTAGCCCAAAGTACCTTTTCTCTTGTGACACATTAATTTCTGAGAGTTCTGCATCAGTTGTGTATCACATATGCCTTCTAGCCCACAGATAAACAGGGAGGGGAGTGATTTTTCACATGGATTTTTCTTTTAAGGAACTGATGTGTAAGTTGTATACATCGCCTTTATCCACATGCCATTCATTAAGACTTAGTCATGTTGCCACATATAGTTGCAAAGGATACCCGGAAATGTGCCATCTCTCTGCAATTATTTACAAACACTTTGTTAAAAATTATTGCATTTCTATCCCCAAGTGTTTTCTACTACCTTACTCTACTGATCCATGCAATACTGAAATGTTAGTTTACTTTTCTTAGTGCATGAATGTCCATAAAATGTGGACTCTTAACCCAAAAATTACTTTTTTTCCATGTATACTCTTCTTTGATTTTTATTTTTCCAGGGTTCATTGTGACAGTGTTTTTGATTGTTGGCCATCTTAGGCATTTTGGCAGAAACAGAATAAGGCCTTTCTGCAGCACAGAAGTCAATGGTGTATGAAACTTTCTCCAGATAATCTTTTTTACCATGAGTATCTGTTATTTAAACTTGTTGCTTTTGCTGAGTAGAGTGGCTGAGAAGTAAGCATATTACTTACATCTAATGCTCTAGAAGGAGGAATGGAAGGAAATAGAGGAAGAAGTAATATTATAAGAAAAAAATGGTGGGCACAGAAGGGTGTTTCATTTAAATTATACATTTTTACCCATCTACCAATGGGAAAGGTCTAAAGATATATATTCCAAATTAGTAGGGGTGAGTGAAAAAAAGTGAGGGTAGACTTCCCTATTTTATTTTAGGAACTTGTAGGTTGTTTATATATTTTCAATGAATATGTGCACTTGACATTTTTAGAGTATCAGTAATTAAACAATTATAATAAAATTAAAAGTGAGTAGCCTGGTTTCTGAAAGAGGAAAGATGACAGATTCTAAATGATTTCTTGTATCATCTTTTCTCCCAAACGGCAGTGGCTGAATTTTTCTTTCTTCTGGTTTCTTATTGAATTTTGTTTCTTATTTTTATTTTTTTAAAGATTTTGCCTTTTTTGCATAAAGGTTTTCCCATGGGAGGAAGAGACAGTGCTAATATTCATGCAGGGTCATCTGGAAGAGTTTTGTAGCCTAGGCTTACTTGCTATGTCCTGAGCAAATAATGCAACTTCTTGGCCTTCAATTCCTCGTCTATAAAATGGGGATACTATTGAATGCTTGCTGGTGCTCATCTAATACTTGCATTACCCTTGGGCTGTGTAGAAATGAACTTCCCCATACACAGCCAAGGAAAGTACAGTATTGAAAGTTGAACTCATCTTTGTCTGATTTCAAATCCCATGTTCTTAGCCAGTACCAAACCCCAAAGTTTTTCTGAGAATTTGGTATTTTTAATGAAATATGTGGGGGTCTATTTCCATCTAATTAAAGGAGTTTGTAATAGATTTTTGCACTCAGCTGTTAATAAATACCCCCAATCAAATCATTCAGATAATGTCTAGATTTTGTAAAGATATAATTGAGTCTCTATAAAGATTTATTCAGTATCTTGCAGATGGAGATTGTGCCTCTTTTAGAGATATTCCCTGTTTTCAAACCCTGATAATCACAAGACTTGATTAAATTTTACTAAAAATGGATGCTTTGTTTCTAAATTCTGATGGAAAATGAATGAGTTCCCAAAAGATATTTGGTGAATCTACATTATTATGAATTTGTTCAATGCTTCATAGGTAGCTTCTGGCAAGTTTCTCAGTTGTTGGTGCTTAATGCCAGTACATTCTTATAAGGAAGTTCAGCTAATTGTCTTCATTTTTACCTAATATACTCCTGGCAGCTGACACATGAACCTATCTGCAGTAGTCCCAAGTGAAGCTCCAGAATGACTATTAATGGATGACATGGAAATGTTGAGACTATGCCAGCTCACTGGTCATCATCAGTAATGATTATTATGATAAATATGAGTTTAAATAAGGATGTGGATTGGGCCATAAACATCCAGAATGTGTTTGGTTACCACAAACCAGCAGAAAATGGAACAGCTTACTTAACAAAATCCCTGCAGAAAGAAGAAAATTAAAAACTGTTTTTTTCTTACCTTTTAACTCACTTTAGAATCCTGGTATAGAAAGTGTTTTCTGAAAGTTCCTATGATTTAAGATGCTGAACTGCCTTTTCAAAACTGTTATAAATATATGAAATATGTATGTAGAATGATGTATGTTATACATATACATCATTCTACATTTAGCAAGAACTTCATAAATGTTGCTTACCATAGAGCAGTTTAGGAGGTTTTAATAAGGGATTTTTGAAAACAAGTATTTTAAAATACACAAATAATTCAGATAATAGTAAGTTTATTTATTTAGATTGCAGAAATCCTAAACAGGATGACTTTTAAAAATCTTCCTTTTTTTATAAAGAATTTAACTAGATATATGATATTTTCATGTTTACTCATTTATCCAACAAGAGAATTATTGAATGCCTGGGATGCACTTGCTACTCTTTTTTGGCCTGGACTGATTGCCTTGCATCTTTAGACCCAGGGACAGGGCCCCAGAAATAGTGCTTGGTTCTTAGTAAGTGCTCAGTAAGTATTGGCTCAAATTATTAAATTACCATATTTTTTATGACTATAAGATGCACCCCCCCAATTTGGGAAGAAAATAGAGGTGCATCTTCTAGTCCAAATGTAGCTTACCTGGCTCGCTGTGGTGAGGGGGGTCAGTGGTGGAGCGGGGTCACAGGTTATTAAATATTTTACCACATTTTATGCTTCAAATTTTTTTTCCCATTTTCCTCCCCTAAAATCTAGGTGCGGCTTATGGTCTTAAAAATACGGTAGTTTTATTTTTGTTATTATAAAACATAATAGTGGTTCATTTTTTGACAATACTTGATTTAAATATTACCACTCTTTCAGAGCATTTTCTGACTTCCTCTGATCAACCTGATTGCGATAGCCTCTGTGTGCCATCAGCTCCTTATTGGTGCTTTGTATATATAATGATATTTATTTGTTTACACACATCTTTAATAAGCTGTAAGCTTTCACAGAGTGAAAGAATGTTGGGTGCGTCTGTATGTGTAGGCACCTTTTCATCAGTAAGTCTGTCTATTCTCAATCTTTACTACCACACATGACAACTAACAGGTACTGACAGTCTAAGCATATTCCACTTTGCAACTTTGTAACTTGGTTCTGGTCACCACCAACAGATGGTGCTGTTAGGTTGTACAATTCTCAAGAATAAAGTTCTTGAGAGCAGTGTTACTCAGACTTAAGTACGTTTTGGAATGACCTGAAGGACTTGATACAACACAGATCTGTGGGCCCTACTGCCTGAAGATTCTGATTTTGCTGTTTTGGGTGAAGCCCCAAATTTGCATTCCTGACAAGCATGCAGGCACTGCAGTTTCATGAACCACTTGGGTTGTGGTCCTCTGGACCGCTAATTGTTGAGGAACAAAAGGATATTTACTCAATGCAGTCTTTTTTTTAAACTAAGATAACTCCAATTAGGTGTTTGTGATAATATTAATATTAAACTTGTTACTTAGAAAAATTTAGATTATAGGAAAATGGTTCTCTTAGAGAAATTAAAAATACATAATTAAAGCATTTTGAAATTCATTTGACTTACAATGTTCCTGCCATTATCTGCATCATTTGTCTTAATGTAAGTATACTTTTTCTTTCATATATTAATGATGTAAAGTAATAATAAAAGCTTACTCCCCAATCCTCCATTCCATTATTCAAGTGAACCACTGTTGACAATTTCTTATTTTTTTACAGAAGTGTGCTAAGGAAATATGTATATCAAATATGTATATCATCAGTAAATCATTGATACACTTCTTTTTACAAATAGAATTGGCAATTTTCTCTCCACACTAAACTTATCTCAGATAATTTTTATATCAGCACTTGGAACTCTTGTTAATAAGGTAATTTTAATAAGCTCTATTCATGGATTCTGTCATACAACAAATATTATACACTCTCATAAATGTAAGGCATAACTGGGTGCTGGAGAAAGGCATATAGAAGATGAATGACATTGATTTAAGTTCCAGTGAGAGTGATGGATTTCTCCCTGTCCCCTTCCCTCCCCTTTTCCCTTACGGTACAAACATAGTGAGTGCCTACTCTATGTCAGGTACTGAGTTAGGCACTATGAGCTATGACTCCACCTGCAAATAGGTTCATAGACTGTAGTAGAGATAGAGAAATGTGAATAATTATTGTGCAGTGCAATAAATGTAAAACATAGGGAGATGGAAGAAATTTTAAAAATGTTACCTGAGCCTAGGAGGTAAACAAAGTCTGCCCAGGAGAAAAACTACTTGAGGTTACACTCAGATGTAAAGTATGGAGGCCAGTGCTATTCTCCATGGAAACCCTGGGTGGACAGTACTGGACTTCCCTGGTGTGTTGAAGATTTCAAAGGACCCAAGACACTTGTGCTGCATTTTAAGGCTGAGTGGAATTTAACTGGATTAAGAATTAAATCCAATGATGAATTACAAGCAGAAAAAAAGAAATAAAGAAAAAGAATGAATGTCACTATCATGATAAGAAGTTCTGTGATTCTAGAAACTATTTTAGGAAAGGGTAAGACCAGTAACTTATACAAGCACCAGGTTATAAAGAAACAAAAGTCTTATGTTCTGGAAGCAACAGCCATTTCAAGTAGGGAAGTGTATGATCTTTTTTTGGATATGTATGTGTATGTATGTATGTTTAGTAATTTCTTCCAGCTGTATAGGATAAATGGGCATTGGAAGCTCTTGCAAGAATGGACATGGGTTTTGTAGAAAAGTGTTTCGATAAAAGAAGCAAGAGATTTTGAAGATATAAATTAGACTAAGCTACAAGAATGAAAAAATTCTATTAAAAGTTGTGTATTTATTCTTACATGTTTAAATTTCAGTCACATTCAAAGTACTTTCCAATTGTTGTAATACATCTATTGAGACTTTTTTCCCACTGCTCAAAAGGTTTTGAACTGATTGTTTTGATGCTTTTTAGTGCTTCTGCTGTTTTTTGTTTCACCTCTTCCACATTGGCAAAATGTTTCCCTTTGAGGACTATTTTTATCTGGGGAAATAAAAAAAAGTCACTTGGGGCAAGATCCAATGAATAGGGAGGGTGAGGCACAGGGGTCTTGCTGTTTCTGGTCAAAAACTGCTGAACACACAGTGCGGTGTGGGCAGGTGCTCTTATAAATCACCTATTATGAAATAGGCAAACATGTCGAAAAGTGTTCCAAAAAAAAAATGTGTGAAGCCCAATGCAGCCTCTCACAACAGTGCCAGCTAATACACTGATACAGATGGGTTCCTAGAATACTTGTCTGGCAGGGGGAGCCTGGACTGAATGAGACCCACCCTCGAAAAGATAATTCCAGTTTTTTGGGGGTTCCACTCAATCATTAGTACCTACCATATTAACTGTCACTTAATAGGTGCTCAGGACATATTAGTTGACTAAAGTGGCAGTGAATTCCTGGTTGAATTTTGAGAAAGAGATATATACTTTGAGAGAAGAACCAGGTTTGAAAGGGAAGATGCTGAATTTGCTTTTGGCCTTGTTATCTCTCACAGGGGTGTCCATCCCACAGCCTGGGGGCCACGTGCAGCCCAGGATGGCTATGAATGTGGCGCAACACAAAATCATCCATTTACTTAAAACCTTTTATTTTGCTCATCAGTTTTTGTTAGTGTCTGTGTATTTAGTATATGGCCCAAGACAACTCTTCTTCTTCCAGGGTTGCCCAGAGATTTCAAAAGGTTGGCTACACCTGCTAGAGTATGGACCATCTAGGTAGAGAAGCCCTTTTAAGGGTTTGCATATCTTTTATGTGGCAAGCTTGTGGATTTGACAGACCTCCTCTCATTTAGATTGCCTTCTTTTATAGTTTGAAGATAATATTATGTCTTTGCCCCCAGTATGATTTCCACCTACATAACTCACTGTGAATTTCACTCTTACCACTCTTACTTTTTTATTCAACTGCAAAACACAGCTCAAATCAAAATAATAGTGCTTACTCATATTTGTTTTGCATGTAATGTTCTCTTCAGGCCCACTCATTCTTCTGTGTGAAACTGAGTCTCACATCTGGAAGATAGACTCCAAACCATAAAAATCTTAGAAGGAAACATAGGAAACAAAATCTTGGACATTTCCAGATGCAATTTTTTTTTCTGATATATCTCCTCAGGCAAGGGGAACAAAAGAAACAACAAATGGGACTGTATGAAATGAAAATGTTTTTGCACAGCAAAGGAATCCATCAACAAAATAAGAAGGTGACCCATTGAATGGGAGAACATATTAGCTTATATATTCAATAATGGGCTAATATCCAGTATTTATAAAGAACATATAAAACTTACACCAAAAGAAGTAAAAATCCAGTTAAAAAAATGGGCAAAAGACCTGAACAGACACTTCTCCAAAGAGGACATAATGGTGCCCCAGGCATATGAAAAGATGCTTAATATCACTAGCCATTAGAGAGAAGCAAATTAAAACTGCAACAAGATATCACTTCACACCTGTTAGAATGGCTGTCACCAGTAAATCAATAAACAACAAGCACTGGCAAGAATGTGGAGAAAGGGTAATCCTTTTTCACTGTTGGTTGGGTATGCAGATTGGTGCAGCCACTGTGGAAAGCAGTATGGAGCTTCTTCAAAAAATTAAAAATGGAACTGCCTTATGAGCCAGCAATTCCACATTTGGGAATACATTCAAAGAAACTTGAAACACTAGTTCAAAAGAACATAAATACCTCTATGTTCATTGCAGCCCTATTCACAATAGCCAAGACTTGGAAGCAACCTAACTGTCCATCTGTAGATGAGTAAATAAAATAACTATGATACATTTTCACAATGGAATACTTAATATTCTACCATAAAAAAGAAGAAAATTTTACCTTTTGTGAAAAATGGATGGACAAAGAAAACATTATACTAAAGTGAACTAAGCCTTGCAGGGAAAGACAAATACCATATGATTTCACTCATATGTGAAATCTAATGAATAAACTGAACTAACAAGCAAAATAAGAGACTCATAGAGAGCATGCTGACAGCTTTGGGTGGGGGGAATTGGGTAGTGGAGGTACCAAGCAAAAAAGAAAAAGGACTTATGGACATGGACAGCAGTCTGATGTTATGGGGGGAAGGTAGGTGGGTAGAGGTGAAAGAGAGTATAAGGGGGATAAATGGTAATAGAAAAATACAATTAAAAATACTTTAAAAAAGAGTAGGAACAAATTTCCTTTAAGAAATTTGGCTTTTGAAATTATTATTTATTATTATTGGTTTTTGGCAATTATTCTAAAAGATAGCTCTTTTAAGGTAAACATAATAACCTATTTCAAAATGAACATTGCAGTCTAATTTGACTGAGAAACATTCTGTGATTATTTGTCAATTATTCACATATGGTTGGGTCTTATTTTATAGACATAAAGGAGTAATAAGGATATCCTGGGGACTTACCTTTTAGTTCCCTCTCTCCCCAACACCTCTTCCCTTGGCGCTCATATTTTAACACATAATTCCTCATATGGACCAGAAACTCTCAAGTTTTCATTACCAAATTTTTAGTTGGTGCCTTGAACAATTATGCAACAAGATTGCATTTCTTAAAATTGAAATATATATTTAAAAAACCCCTCTTCTTTATCCCTCATCCTGCCCCAGCTTGGACATTATCAGTTATGGGCTGCAATCTGTATCATAATGGAGGTAGCCATTGACTTGGGGAATATTCCCTATTGAGCTAACAGTCATCATTCTACAGAGTGTATTCACTGGAGCTAGACTGGCATTAGGTAAGATAAGCTGGTACTTTTCAGGAAAAATCACCTCTTCTGCCCTCCACCTGTAGCAACTTTCCTCATTGCTTTTATACATATAACCTTCTTCTGGTCTTCTTTCATTTCTTTTTATATGCACATTGGTTTCAGAATCCCTTCATTATTGAAGTATTCTGTATTGGGTTGGCCAAAAAGTGTGTTTAGTTTTTTTCTGTGTGATAGCTTTAGAAGTACTTAGTTGTCTTTAACCTCATTCAAAACAATTTTGTTAGATTATATTGTGATAGCTGTTATATCAGTGTGCATCTAAAAAACATCAAAATTGTTGACTTTTTGTATAGCCATTTTACTATTGAAGATGAAAGAAGATATGCAACATTTCAGTGCTCCATGCTTCATTATTTCAAGAAAGGTATGCAACTGAAATGCAAAAAGAGAAGTGTAGTTTATGGAGAAGGTGCTGTTACTGATCAAATATGTCAAAAGTGGTTTGTGAAGTCTCTTGTATTATTGACATTTTGGCCAAGTAATTCTTTGCTGTGGGGCTGTCATACATGGGAAGATGTTTAGCAACCCCCCTGGCCTCTACCCACTAGAAGCCAATAGCGGGGGATAACCAACATATTCAAAATGTCCAAATCAACAAAGTTATTGCTGAAAATGAAAAATGTGACTTTTATTTTACAGAAAAGAAAACTAAACAGACTTTTTGGCCAACTCAATATGTTCTAGTATGTTGGTATCCTTTTTGTGGTACTATGTAGACAGGATCCTTCTCTTATTTTCCAAGTATTGTTTCCTCTGTACTATATCTCAGCAAACCATTTTCCAGTGGTTAAACACACGTAAGGAATTCTAGGACACATTTTCTTCCCCATACATCCTTTTTTTGTTCTTTTTTCAAATTTATTTTATTGTTGTTGAATTATAGTTGTACCTATTTTCCCCCATTGCTCTTCTCTGCCTTGCTCACCCCTCTCCCACATTCAGTCTTCCTCACTGCTTGTCCTTGCCCATGGGTCCTTTATATACATGTTCCTGAACTTGATCTTTACTCTTTTTTTCCCATTACCCACCTCCCACTTCCCATCGAGTCACTTTCAGTTCTTTATTTCTGTGTCTCTGGTTCTATTTTGCTCTAACGCCAGTTAGTTAACTCATGACATTTTCTCAAGAAAAATCCTTATTTGATACAAAGGAAATTTGTAAAATGTTAAAAATAATAATCACATGTTACAATTATTATGTATTCATTATATTTGAAGGTTGTGAGTGTCATTAATCTAAGTGCTAAAACAGAGTTGTACAAGCAGATACTAGATGATTTGGAGAAAAGCTTTGTTGAACTGATAGTTAGTCCAAGTAGATAACCTTTAATTCCCCTTATCATCATTTCTATTATGATTGTATTATTACTTTAAATTAAATTCAGAGTCTATAAAGTGCTTTAAATGTTACTGAGTCTATCTTAGATTCATAGAAAATTGTTCTATTTTAATACTCTTAATGTGAGAGTGCATGCATTATTGTGTCATTCAGAGAAGCTGAGACGCTGGACCTTTGGACTCCAGAAATGTAATGGCTTTGGACTGAAGGAATTGTCATTTTCAACTAGAAATAATTAATTACACGAATGCAGGATTTAAGTACAGTTCAGAGGAATAAAAAAATAATCTTTGTTCTCTAGATTCATTAGTTTCTTTGATAATGATGATATTAAATTTTTCAGAAAGAAAAATGATAGCAATGCAGTTACCCTGATAATAAGCTTCTAATGAATTTCTGATATTCATATTAAAAAAGAAAGGCACAATTTTGTGTTAAACAGTACACTGTGACTCAGTAATTATGAAATATATTCATTGGAAACCCAGTTGGTGCCAACTATCAAATAATGAACTAGAGGGGCAGAGAAATCTAAATCTTAAGTACTAGTTAATTACAACTGAACAATATCCATAATCAAAACAGAAATATTCCTGAGGCTAATGGGGTGTTTGTAATTTTCATTAAATGAGAGTATTAGGATGAATCAACCCACAGATAAAGTAAACTGTATGCTCCCACAGGATTGTCATTCTCTTCTCTATATTTTTAATAAGGGCGCACTTTGGGAGTCCAAGTTGGGTATGAAGATTGATTTAAGCTAAATGGCTCTTTTTCATACATTTGAAAGTGCTATAGCTTATTATAAGTATGGTGCAGCTTAGGTCTGAATACACGAGGTTTGTCCAGACTGTATTCAGCCATGCAATATGAAAAATAGGACATTTATTGAAGAAGACACAAGATACAAGAAACATAGTACACAGAACAATGACGCCTCAGTCCCCTTCAAATATACACCCTGGGACCTTGCACAGTTCTCCCATTAGCTGTTCCATTGGGTTTTCCTGAATCTCACTGATGGTCTAAAATTTCTTCCCCTTCAAAGGTGATTTTAATTTTGAGAAAAGCCAGAAGGGTGTCAAATCTGGGCAATAGGGTAGCTGAGTCACCTGGGTGATTTGATGTTTTGCCACAAAACTCTGCTCAAGACCTGATGCCTGAGGGGGCCATTGTCATGATAAATCTGCCCATAGCTGCAGCCTTCTGAATCACCCAAATTGTTTCCATGGAGGAACGTTCAAGTCTAATGCAAAATTGATGCAGATTTGTTGCTCTAGTTGTTCAGTTATTTTGAATGTGATGGTCACACAGTACACATGCTCACTCAATGGTGTCTACTACCCCCACTGACTAATACAGTGAAGTGATCATTGTTCACACATGCACACTCTAGTCTACTCTCCTTGGTTGCCAGGTTACATTGATGTTGTGTAAACTATTCTTGTGTTGTTAACAATGGCTGGAGTTTTTTTAGGCCTTGTATTTTAGGAAAAGTAATATGGACCCTTTTTTCTTAAAATTAGTCACATTTTTTTAAAAACCAGTAAGTTTGTTCACTGGCTTTGCACTTTTTTTTTTTATTTCAAAAGTAATACATGGTTACTGAAAAAATATAGACAAATCAAAACTAATAATTTAAAACTGCTTATAATTTCATCATTGAGAGATAAGCTATAAGAATTTGGCAGTGTTGAATGAGAAGTTTCAATGAAAGCCAAAAATAAAACATATATAGTTGATGACAAAAATATATATATATGGATTATTTCATGTATGTTGTAACTCAAATTCGTACATTTAAAAGTAGCTTACATATGATAAGAAGGAAATTTTTTTTGTTTAAAGAAATGATGACACTTCTCCATCCCCTTTTTGAAGTGCTCAAGCAATAGTTCTGAAGCTAGATATAAGATTAAAGGAAAACAGGAGAGTCAAATTACACAGAAAAGAGAAAACTGTCAAAAGATTCTTGCTAAGGTTGAAAATGTAACTGAAAGGAGAAAGAATGATGAATCTTCAAGTCTGCTGAAAATAAATGGCCATGAATTAAATATGGAGAAAAAAAACTTGTGAATTCACTGGTTTATAAATTAAGCAAATGTTCATAAATGTTCAAGCCACTTACAGTATTTTTTTTCACTCTCTTGTTAACAAAAAACCTCTTCCTTGTGTTAAGGGCTAATAAAGAGCAGAATAATTGTTAAATCTCCCTCCCAGAAACAGCCCTGACTTGAGTAACAGTTGAATGATGCCAAAATGTCTTTTCTTCTGCATCTTTATCACTGAACCATTAGCTTTTTTAAAAATGAGAAAATCAATAGTATTAATAAGAAGGGAAAGGTTAGAAATGACAGGAATGTCTTGTAAGTAATTCTGTACCACAGTGTAAAACCTTATCTAGAATATCCATATCAAAGAACAGGCATGAGATTATTGAAAAAAAGTGCCCAGCATGAAGGAATTGGAAATAAATACTCAATTTAAACACCACAAATGTCTGGTTAGGTACCTGGGAATTGACATCTGGTATCAGTTATGTGGGGTTAAAATTTATTTTTTTCCCTTGGTATTTTCCCCCAAACATGTTTAAATAATTGTAATTATTGTTTTTGTTAAATGTTCAAAGGTAACCAGAGTCGCTGGTTGGAATCCCAGTCAGGGCACAAATCTGGGATGTGGGCCAGGTCCCCATCTTGGGGGTGCTCAAGAGGCAACCACACATTGATCCTTCTCTACCTCTCTTTTTCCCATCCTTATCTTCTCTCTAAAAATAAATAAATAACATTTTTAAAATGTTCAAAGGTAATGTAATAGTATTCTATTACTGGGCATTTTGCCTCAGTTGTAGAATTAGCTAATACTGAGATAGTAGCTTACTCTGCAAGATTCTAGTTTAAGGACTTAATGTGCATTTTCTCATTTTATCCTCATAAAATTCTCCTGAGGTTGATGTTATTATTATGCCCAATGTGAGCATATGGAGACTGAAAGTTGATGCCTACCATCTTATAATGACCAAGTAATAGAATCAAGATTTGAACCTTTATTGTCTGACTCCAAAGTTTGTGCTTTTAACTACCAGCACTACTGTATTTTCCCTTCTAAATGAAGTAACTAATTTTATATAGCACATTTTTAGTTGAATATGTACTATTACATCTTTGTTAAGTACATAATTTGAGAGTGCATCATTGTAATACATCATGGCCTACTGCTGTAGTTGATGACCATACATCTTTCCGTTGTTTGCTATTTTTTTCTTTAACACATTAGTGCTCAAAAGATATCAAATATTTCATCCTTCAGGAGATTATGGAGCATCATTTTAAAGACTGGGTAGAAATGTCTAAGGTCTGAGGGCATGAAATCAGAAAATTCAGTTCATTGAAATGTCATGACAACGTAAAACATAGATATTATCACTGTTTTATAGATGAGGAAATTGAATTAAGGAGAGGCAAAATAAAATAATTTGCCTAAGGCTTCATAGTTAATATGAACAAGTGAAGTTTCAAATATAGACTTCTTCTGTTTGACTATGAAACATTTACTTTTTTAATGCAAAAATATTCAAGACATAAAAGGATATTTCTACACAATATTCTTTGTTCCTTCCTCCAAGTCCCTATCCCACATATATTCAGAAGTAGGGATTGTACCCCACCTCTCCCTTGTGCTCACAGTTCCTTCCTAATACATACTGATTTTTAGAAAATATATTGTATTTCACTACTAAACATCAAGTCTCTTGAAGGAAAGAACCATATTTTAACTTTTGTCCATGGTTACTGTAATAAACTAAGCAAATGATGGATGAAAATTCAGTAGATTAGACAAAACAAGGAAGATTTTAAAGAGAAAGAGTTATTGAAAAAGCATGAAGACAGAGTTCCAGGGAGGGCAGGTCAGATCAGTAGCACCCCAGCTAGATGGAACACATGGAGCAAAGAACCATGTGTCGAAATTCTCTGGAATCCATTGTACTTAAACACACTGAGTAGCCTTTTGTGCCTAGAATGAGAAGCAGGTTTATGAACGTGAGAGTGCTAAGAAGTAGGGCGGATAATGTATTGTATTTTGGACCCGCTGATGAAGAAGGTTAAATGCAGGCAAGAGAATTGGGATATTACTTTCTCAGTAACAGAAATCATCAAGAGTTTTGTATTGAAAAAGGATATGCTCAGATAATTGTTTTTAGAAGCCTCTTTGCTTGAGATTTGGAAAGAATAAGTTAAATCAAATTGGGAGACCAATTATCAGGGTGCTGTAATTTTTTAAAATAGAAAGTAGGAGCTGAACCAAAGGATTAAAAGTGAGGATGTAAGGATTGTATTGTATTTAAAGACACTGCAGAGGTGAAATCAATGGCACGTGTAGGAAAAGGAATGCATTTAACATATCTCTGAGCCAACCTTGTTTATGTCGGAAGATGATGCTACTAATAAAAAATAAATAACCACTGGGAAAAGAAGCAATTTGAGAACTAAACAGTACAGTTCTGGAGGTGTTTTGTTTGTGCTGCCTGTAGGACTAACCATGAGAGTACACCTAAGAGAGTACTGGAAATTTAAAAAGGTAGCAAGAGAAATCAGAACTGAAGAGTTCCACTTGGGCACCACTAGAAAATAAAGAATGTTGGAAATTCTGACATCAATTAGCAATACTGAGAATACTGTATTTGGTGTTTCAGACTTCAGTGCTCATTTTCAAGTAGAAAATTTTCTATTTAGGAAAAGGGATCTGTTCTCCTTCCTCTTTGTTGTATGTCTAGCAAGTGATATACAATCTCACACACATAGTAAGTGCTGAATGTGTATTTAGGGTGGCTGAATCATTTTCGTTTGAAGACACTGAATGAGAGTAACACACACTGAATGATAGTAACAGACAAAAAATCAGAAGGGGTTGCAGAATGAATAGAATGATAAAGTAGTAAGAGATCCAAGAGAAGATGGTATCCATGATACAGAGAGAGCAGGTGATAGGTACAAAAGAGACAAATCATTTTTGAGGGGAGATGCTACACTTAGGGTCAGGGGTTAGATGGCTTCATCTTAAATTCTATTTCCCCATTTATTGTACTATCTTTGTGAACATAAGCAAATTATTCCAACTCTCTGAGTACGAGTTCCCTTCCCTGTAAGATGGTGCTCATATGGCTCCTAGAACAGAAGGTTATTTAAGTGAGGGTTAAGTGAGTGAGTGACTCAGCTACATGTGACTAAAACCTCCATGGTAAAGGTATAGATGTAATCATAGTAAGTTGGAAGTTTACCAGATTCTGACTTAATTGTGTCAGGTCAGCATAGAGAAGAACTACCTTAGGTTTGTGTTTGGAGCCTGGGATGGTGAGTCTCACAAGAGGTGAAAGGGAGCATACGGAGATTCCTACTTATATTCATTTTCTATTGCTACTTTAACAAATTATGACAGACTTAGTGGCTTAAAAAATGCATGTGTATCATTTACTGTTCTCCACACAGGTATCACTAGGCTAAAATCGAGGTGCCAGCAGGGCTGTGTTCCTTTCTGGAAGACCTAGTGGAGAATTTGCTCCTCTGCTTTTTCCAATTTTCTCAGACTGCCACATTCCTTAATTTTGGGTGCTCCATTGTCAAGGTCACAGTGCAACATCTCTTCTGTTGTCGCATCTGTACTACTTCCCGCTGAATGCCCAGACTTCTCTCTAAGAGACAACAATATTACCAATTTTTACATTTTCTTTCAGAAACAGCATTATGGATAAGAAATATGTTTAGTCATTACTGAAATAATAATAAATGGGCACACTGTTATATAGCCCCCCCTTTCTTCACTTAATGAAGTAGCTTGGGAATATTTCTCAATTATACATAAAAAGCTACTTCATTCTATTTTAATACCTGAATGGTGTTCTTGGACTTTTAATCTTTCCTGTGTAAGTCCTTGTTTCATCAGGGTTGCAAATAAGTGTTAGAAGGGTAAGACTGGTTTAACAAAGCCAGCTGGTCTAACTCAATTAGTAGGAAGAAAGAAAAGTTCATTCCACACTCTCCTACCTTAAAATGGGAGAAAGAACTGATGTTCTACCTTCTCTGAATTTATGTATATAGATAGAAAATTATATATCAAATTACACTCAATAGTTAGAAGGTTTTATTGTTTATAATGTCTTCTTATTTAGGGAAAATGTAGGTAAATAAAATGAAAGCATACTAACCTCCTGTATCAGAGGTGTGGTAGACATTCATTACCATAAAGATAAATATAATATTTCAGAAAATCATGGTATTAATTTGCTTAAAAATTATGTGAAGACAAGAAAAGCAATATATTTAGCCACATATCTTTATGTTAAAAATGATTAAAAGTTAGAAAAGATGTCTTTAATAGTATGTTTAAATATGAAATTAAAATAGGATGGGAAAATGAACACTAAAAAGTGTGAAAATCCACCTAAAATTTTTATTGAATTATTTTATTTAATTTTGAGAACAATTTTGAAAGATGGGTATTATTATTATATTTATTTTACATAAAAGTCCTTGGCTATTACCTTTGACCATTTTTAAATTTCCATTCCATTTTATTTTTTAAAATAATGTGATATATGCTTATTTATTTTAGCCACAGATGTACTCCATAATAACTCCACATTATAGATACAAGGAAGAATAAGTAGGTCTTGTTTGAATTCTAACACTCACAACAGGTGTATTATTGAATATCTAAGACTGAGAGTTTTTCAAAAGATGCTTTCTATATAGTCACATTTTTTTTGGTCTAAGAGTATTACTTAGTTTTTGTTATTTTGTATTGCCTAAACAAAGTCTTGGCAAACTATAGTCTGCTGGCCAAATCTGGCCTGTGCCTTCTTATATAAGGCCCATGGTTTTTATAGCTTTGAATGTTTGAAAAACAATTAAGAAATTGTTTGAAACATAAATTTATGAAAATCAAATTTTATCATTCATAAATAAGGTTTCATTAGAACAAGTCCATTTGTATTTATTCTCATATTGTCTATGACTATATTCATGATGTAATGCAACACTGAATAGTTGAATAGAGAAAATATGGGTTACAAAGCCTGACATATTTATGTTCTGGCTCTTTAGAGGAAAGCTTTACAGTCTAATCCTGCAAACATTACCTGAATTAGAAGATGAAAATAGTAAATATTCTTTATAGGCTTTGGTTATCAAAAATATCTAGAAAATTAGGAAATAGAAACACAAAATTCTTTACAGGTTGTGGGTGGGAAAGTAAAAAGAATACTTAGAGAATTAAAAACAGGAATGATAAAATTCCTTACATGATTTGATTGAGAAAACCAGAAAAGCGAAAACAGCGATGTGATCATGTGCACAATGACCTCACATTATCACCTATGCTTCGGAGATGTGTGCCCTTTAACAGCAGATGGAGATGGCCGGAGAAAGAGCTGAATCATAGTATCTGTGTCTCCTCTGCTTCCCTAAATGCTGGAAACATATTCAATTCTATGGCAGGATTACATTCTGACCTAAATCTATGAGAACAACTTATTGAGGCACCACATTTTTCTGCACCAAATTTGTGATATCTGTACACAGTTTGTGTTTGAACTCAGGCGTGGCATTGTATAATCACTGATAATTTGTTTCCTGCTTTGATGATAATTTTTGCATTCTTATAGATCTTCAAATGCATTATTTTTATAATTTGGCTTTCAATGCCAGGAACACATAGCTTATTGGACATATGTGTAATGTGCACACTCAAATCTAATTTCCAAAACAATTACTTCCAGAAAAATTTCCTTCCAGTGTGTCTTTTTCTCTAACTCATGAGACTAATGGATGAAAGATGCTATTTGTGAGTGGTATGGAGTCATCAATGACCCATCCGCATTTAGTGTATTAAATGAACCACATTTCCAAAATCGGAATGACCTGAGGTTTATAACTTAGTTGTAATAGGTTGCTAAAGTAATGAATGATGATTTGATTGAATAAAAAAAGCTAAAAATATTTTCTGTTGTAATTTCAGGAAAGAGCTGTTAAAGCTTTGCACTTTACCAGCCATATTCATGTCAATTACTCTAGAAGATAAGGAGAGAATATTTTTGAACTAAAAATTACATGGTAATTAATAACTGAAGACAAATGGACATCTCAAGTTATTATATAATATACTTTCCCTTATTTGCACTGTTTAACACTAAATGTCTTTAGGAGTCTCTGAGACATTAGAGTCTGCAAAAACTATGCTCAGAACAGCAAACAAACGGTGCTTACATGGACTCCTTGCACTAACATACCAGGATTCCTTTTCATCCTATGTGTATGAACATATATACATGAATACATGTGTCTGGTAGACACAGAAACAAATTTATGTATCTGCATGACCCTTAAAATTTAGTGAAAGACAAAGGGAGCAACTAGAATATTGTGAGTAGATTTTAAGACATAGGATTTAATTTTCTGAAAAAAGCTTCTATTTAGAGGAGTATGCAGTAGTGAGTAAATCCCTAGTGTTAATTAGACAGTGCTTGAGATAGAATTCAATAAAGGGATTGTTATGGAGTTTGAAAAGATATGCAGCCCTGGCTGGTGTGGCTCAGTGGATTGAGTGCCAGCCTGTGAACCGAAGGGTCTCTGATTCGATTCCCAGTTGGGGCACATGCCTGGGTTGCAGGCCAGGTTCCCAGTAGGGGACTTGCAAAGGCAATAACAAATTGGTGTTTCTCTCCCTCATGTTCTCCCTCCCTTCCCCTCTCTCTAAAAATAAATAAATAAAATATCTGACAGTAAAATAAAATATTTAAAAAAATGAACATATATGTATATATATAAAGTTTTACTTATTTATCTGCCTACACAAGCCCCATCCTACTCTAGATAAGTCTGGTCCTAAAACACTTTCATATATCAGAAAACTCCTCATTCTCTCTCAATTAGATTCTTCATCATAGTGAAAAAAATATCATCATGTACCCACATAATGTGATAAATCTCAAAATGCTTGTGATTATACAATCTGATTTTAAATTAATTGAAATCCTATGAAATAACATGGAATTACAACACCTATTCATACTTTACAATTAAGAAAACTGTCATTAAGATAGACGTGTTTTACCTGAAGTTAAACAGTTTTATGTAGAGTTGAATTTCAAACAAATTTTCTTTGACTAATGTTGTTTGCATTATTAAACAATGGTTAAACATGCTGATCTATACATGTCCAAAGACATGATAAAAAGCCAATGGAGTCTACTTCTTTCATTTTCTTTCCTCATGTTATTGAGTATTAAAATATCAATTATTTTCATCATTTCATATAAATAATGATTCCACATCCTACTAACTATGATTTATTTATTTAATTATTTAAAATTCCTATAAACCATGAAAAAAGATAAGCAAAATTTTGATTTATAGTCTCTCTTAATTCATATATTTACATTCATTAAAGTTTATTCACTATAATTCCAACACATTAATGAATCAGATCATATCCAAATAAATCCATTCTGTATGCAAAGGAGCAAATTATCTTTATTCCTGTGGTAAAGAAATGTATTAAATAAAATAGAATGTTCTCTTACCTACTAGTTTGTGATTCTTATTTTTTGGAACAATCATTTACTAGTTTACATAAGAAATAGTGTTATTTTAATCTATTCTTTTTCTCATTTTTATTTTCTCAATTGTAGAATATAGCAAGAGGATAGGTATAAGGAGAACTGGTGACAAGATTTTCTATTTAAAAAATGTGTGTCCTCCTGACAGTTTAATTTCCTGGTCTCTGGAACAGATATTTTGATGGTATATTTTCATTGATTCTAATTAAATGTCAGGCTTATAATTGACTCACATTGTGCCCTTTTCTATGACATGAAAAAAATATACAATGTCATGTTTCCTTCAATTTATCTCTTAAATTGCCATCAATTTTGTTACAATGTTGGTCAAATAAGACTTTAAGTGCTCAATGTGCTTCTCAAAATGAATGTCTCTACTTTTATTGGCGCTTCTAATCAGCATTCTTAGCAATTTGCTTTAGAAAGTTGTACTAGGGCATTATTGGTTGGGTAACTTGACCTTCCCATGAACTTTGAGAACAGTGTTTTATTTAATTGATAATTTGTAATATCTTAACCTTTGTCATATAGCCTTTAACGTCTATATTTCATTACTTCTGCTTCCCTTATTATTGTTTAAATATTAGTTTTGATAGAACACTCATAAAACTTTTTAAATCATTTTTTGTTATTCTATTATAGATGTCCCAATTTTCCCCTTTGCCCATCTCGGTCCATCCCACCCACCACCCGACAGTTAAGTTCCACGTTGTTGTCCATGTCTATGGGTTATTCATACAAGTTGTTTGTCTAGTTCCTTCCCCTTCTTTCCACCATTAACACCCCACCCCCACCCCTCTGGTCACTTTCAATCTGTTCCATGTTTCCATGCCTGTGGTTCTATTTTGTTCGTTAGTTTATTTTGTTCATTATATTCCTCTCATAGGTGAGATCTTATGATATTTGTGTTTCACTAACTGGCTTACTTCATTTAGCAAGATATTTTCAAGTTCCATCATACTGTTGCAAAAGGTAGGAGTTCCTTCTTCCTTTCTGCTCTGTAGTATTCCATTGTGTATATGTACCATCGTTTTTATATCTACTCAGTTACTGATGGACACTTGAGCTGTTTGCAACCCTTGGCTATTGTAAATAGCACTGCTATGAATATAGGGGTGCATAGGTTCCTTTGAATTGGTGATTTGTGATTTTTAGGGTATAATCCCATCAATGGAATCACTGGATCAAAAGGCCATTCCATTTTTAGATTTTTAAGGAAATTCCATACTGTTTTCCACAGTGGCTGCACCAGTCTGCATTCCCTCCAGCAGTGCAGTAGGGTTCCCATTTCTCTGCATCCTTACAAACACTTGTTTGTTGATTTACTGGTGACAGCCATTATGACAGGTATAAGGTGATATCTCATTGTGGTTTTAATTTACACCTCTCTGATGGCTAGCGATGCTGAGCATCTTTTCATATGTCTATGGCCCATCCATACGTCCTCCTTGGAGAAGTGTCTATTCAGAACCTTTGACCATTTTTTAATTGGGTTGTTTGTCTTCCTGGTGGTGAGTTGTATGAGTTTTTTATATATTTTGGGGATCATACCATTATCTGGTGTATCGATGGCAAATAAGTTCTCCCATATGGTTGGTTCCCTTTCCATTTTGAAGATGGTTTCTTTAGCCATGCAGATACTTTTTAGTTTGATGTAATCCTATTTGTTTATTTCTTTCCTTTATTTCCCTTGCCTTGGGAGATATAGTATCAAACATATTGCTACATGGGATATCTGGAATTTTCCTGCCTGTGTTTTCCTCTAGGACTTTTATGGTGCCATGACTTATCCATTTTGAGCTTATGCTGGTGTATAGTGTAATTTGGTGGTGTAGTTTCACTTTTTTGTATGTATCGGTCCAGTTTTCCCAACACTATCTATTGAAAGATGCTATCTTTACTCCACCATATGCTCATGCCTCCTTTGTCAAATATTAATTGACCATGGAGACTGGGGTTTATTTCTAGATTCTTTATTATATTCCATTGACTTATGTATTTGTTCTTATGCCAACACCATACTCTTTCGATTAGAATAGCCTTGTAGTATAGTTTGATGTTGGGTATTGTGATCCCTCCTACTTTGTTTTTTTCTCAAGATTGCTAAGCCTATTAAGGTTTTCTTTTTGTTGTTGTTGTTGTTCCATATACATTTTTGAAATATTTGCTCTGGATCTGTGAAATACGCCATGGTATTTTAATAGAAATTACATCGAATATATAGATTGTTTTGGGTAGACATCCTTGTCTGGTTCCTGATATTGTGGGGAAAGCTTCAGTTTTTGCCTTTTGAGTATAATGTTGGCTGTAGGTTTCTTGTATATGGCTTTTATTATGTTGAGGTATTCTCCCTCTATTCCCACTTTGAGGAGTGTTTTTATCTTAAATGGATGCTGGATTTTATCACATGATTTTTCAGCAATTATTGATATGATCCTGTGATTTTTGTCTTTCCTGTGACGTGATCCTTCATTTTTTATGTGGTGTATTGTTTATTGATTTGTGAATATTGTACAGTATCAGGGGATAAATCTCACTTGATCTTGGTGTATGATCTTTTTTAATATATTTCTGAATCTGGATTGCCAGTACCTCGTTGAGGATTTTATTATCTATGAAAATTAGGGATACTGGCCTGCAGTATTCTTTCTTTGTTGTATCTTTATTTGGTTCTGGATTTAGGATATACTGGTCTCTCAAAAAGACTTTGGGGGTCTTCCCTCTTCTTGAAATTTTTGAAATGCTTTGAGAAGAATGGGAGTTTGTTTTTCCTTAAATGTTTGGTAAAATTCTCCTGTTAAACCATCTGCTCCAGGGCTTTTATATGCTGTGAGTTTTTTTTTTTTAATTTTTATTACTGCTTCAATTTACTAGTTATTAATCAGTTTATTCAGGCTTTCTGCTTCTTCTTGATTCAGTTTTGGAAGATTGTATGTTTCTAGAAATTTGTCCATTTCACCCAGGTTGTCCATTTTCTTGGCCTATGGTTGTTCATAGTAATTTCTTACATTCCTTTGTATTTCTGTGGTATTGGTTGTGACTTCTCTTTTTTTATTTTTTATCTTATTTATTTGGATCCTCTGTTTTTCTTGATGAGTCTGATAAAACATTATCAATTTTATTTATCTTTTCAAAGAATGAGCTCTTGGATTTATTGATCCTTTGAATTGTTCTTTTAGTCTCTATGTCATTTAATTCTGCTCTTATCTTGATTATTTCCTTCCTTCTACTCACTGTGGGCTGTCTTTGTTGTTGTTCTTCTAGTTCCTGTAGATGTAGGGTTGGGTTGTTTATTTAAGATTTTTCTATCTTTTTTAGTTAGGACAGTATTGTTATGAACTTTCCTCTCAGTACTGCCTTTGTTGTGTCCTGTAGGTTTGGGTTGTTGTGTATTTGTTTTTATTTGTTTTCAGATACTTTTTAATTTCTTCCTTGATCTCACTGTTGACCCATTCATTATTGAATAACATGTTATTGAGTTTCTATGTATATAAATGTTTTTGAGTTGTTTTTCTTGAGGTTGGTTTGTAGTTTCAATCCACTGTGGTCTGAACATGTGCTTGATATGATTTTAGTTTTCTTGAATTTGTTGATGCTTATTTTGTATCCTACCATGTGTTCTGGCTTTGAAATTTTTCTATGTGCATTTGAAAATAATGTATATTTTGCTTCTATGGGGTGAAAGGTTCTGAATATATCAATTAAGTCTATTTGATCTAGAGTGTTTTTCAATGCCACAATATCCTTATTGATTCTTTGCTTAGAAGATTTGCCCATTGTTGACCATGGGGTGTTAAAATCCCCTACAATGAGTGTGTTGCTGTCAATATCTTTCTTGAAGTCCTCCAAGATTTTCCTTATATGTTTAGATGCTCCCATGTTGTGTGCATATATATTGACAAGGGTTCTCACTTCTTGATGGATTACTCCTTTAATTATTATGTAGTGTCCTCCTTTGTCTCTTTTTATGCCTTTTGTTTTGAAATCTATTTTGTCTGATATAAGTATTGCTACCCCAGTATTTTTTTATTTTTATGTCCATTTTCTTGAAATATATATTTTTTCTATCTCTTCACTTTCAGTCTGTGTAGATCTTTTGTTCTGAGGTGGGTCTCTTGTAGACAGCATATATGCAGGACATTTTCTTGTCCATTCAGCTACCCTATGTCTTTTCATTGGATCTTTAAATCCTCTTACACCTAAGGTTATTATTGATAGGACTTATTGATTGTATTTTTCCCGTTGTACCTGTGTTATTCTCTCTCTTTTCCTTTATCTTCTTAAAGCAGTCCCTTTAGCATCTTTTAGCTTTTTTTTTTTGTTGTTTTTGGTCTGGGAAATTTCTTATTTTAACCTCCATTTTGATGAGAGCCTTTCTGTGTAGAGTAGTCGTGGTTGTAGGACTTTGCTTTTCATTACTTGGGATATCTCTTGTCATTCCCTTCTGACCTGTAGTGTTTCTGTTGAGAAATCAGTTGATATCCTAATTGGAGTTTCCTTGTATGTTACTAGCTGTTTCTCCCTCGTTGCTTTTAAGATTCTCTCTTTGTCTTAATATTTATTTTTATTTTAATTTTGGTGTGGCTTGGAGTGGGCCTCTTTGGGCTTTTCTTGATTGGGAGCTTCTATGTTATCTTGACTTGCATGACTTATTCCCTCATCAAATTAAGAAAGTTTTCTATCATTACTTCTTCAAACAGGTTTTCTGTCCTTTTCTCCTCTTCTTATTCTTCTGGAATCCCTATGATATGAATGTTATTACATTGTTATTACATTTCATGTTATCCTGCAGCTCCCTTAAACTTTCTGCCTTTTTTTTAAGCCTTTTTTTTTTTCATTTTGTTGCTCTATCTGGGATTTTTTTTTCTACCTTGTCCTCCAGATCTCTGATTCAATCCTCTGTTTCATCTAGGATGCTTTTAGTTCCCTCTAATGTATTCTTCATTTCCTCCTGGCTCTTATTGATAATTTCTATGTCCTTTTTCATGTTGGTGTAGTTTTCAGTAAGTTCCTTATAGCTTCCATGGAATTCCTTATAGTTCTCACTGAGCTCCTCAAGCATCCTTATAATCATTATTTTGAACTCAAGTGTCTGATAGTTTGTTTACCTCAATTTTATTTAGCACTCATTCTAGGGATTCCTTCTTTCCTTTTGATTGGGGGTTGTTTCTTTGTCTCCTCATTTTAGGTATCTCTTCTTGTTTGTTTCTGCATATTAGATTAATCTGCTTTGAATCACTGTCTTTACACTGTGACCTTCTGTGGTAGGAGACTGTGAGACTCATTGGTACAGTCTCCTTGACCTCCTGACCTTGGTGCTCTTGGGCTTCCCTTTGTGCCATTTATGTGGACTCTCTGGTTGTAGTTGGGTTTGGTAGTTGTTGGGTTATTCTTTGGTGGGTCCTTTCCTCCAGCTGGCTGACTGAGAGTCACACTGCCCATCACATCTTGTATGCTGTTGTACAGGTACTGCCAGAACAAAACCCAGCAAACCTGGAAAGAAAACCATACCCACAAAAACCCTACCCATAACCTCAATATCAATAGAAAATTAGCAAATATTAATAAAAGTATAAAGAGATAAGATTATTATAAGAAAGAAAAAACAAATATGACATAACTGATCTAAAGATCAGTGGGTCCCACAGTCCCTTCAGCATGATTCTATCCCTCTGTTTTGTTAGAAGAGTTACTATGCGCTCATGCATATGCATGAGAGCACTGGATCCCTAAGGAGTCTCAAGTCTCACCTTAGCTCTTCTTTTAAGAGTTTCTATGTGGCTGCCATGCTGCAACACTGAGCCCTGGGGTGAGGGAGGTGTTCTCCATGCTCTCCCCACTCCCCCCAAATCACAGAATCTCCTTTGGTCAGGGGTGGCCTGCCTGCCAGAGCTTCCCACAGATTTAGATAAAGTTTCTCTCTAGATCTCTCCCAGATGGCACTGGGAAGATTCCCACAGAGATGTTATAATTCAGGGTGGTAGCAGGGTGCTGTCCTCGCTCCCTCCAGAGATGCTCAGCCTTGGGTGGGCCTGTTCTCGGTGCACTGTTTTTTCAGCCAGTACCTCCCCAGCTATCTCTCTCTGTTCCTAGAGCTTGTGGCTCCTGTGCTGATGTGCAGCCACTCCCAATCTGTGCAGCCAGAAGTGCCAGTTTGGGCAGTGGTGGTGGCAGTTGCTCTGCTAGGAGAACCTGGATAGCCCACTCCTGAGTGTCCTGCATGCTGTCACTCACTCTCTGCTGGATTTTCAAGTTGATTGCTCTGTGGCTTAGCTGCAAGACTGTCCTGGCATGGGAGATGTTGGACAGTGCTCTCAGCTCTTCTGCAGGCATCTTGGATCCCCCCTCAAAAATTTTAAAATAATTATATCATGTAAGCTTATAATATTCTTTAGAGAGAAGCAGAGCCCATTTTATAACTACAAATTAAATTTTTATTAATGGAAAACTATTGAATTTATTTCATTTATAAATATCCTCATTGCAAATAAAGTTGAAGGACATTAATATTTTAATGTTTTCTCAGATTTATTCATTTCAATTATCATTGGTGTTTTCTTGAATTTAGTGATATTTCATATACATTAAAACTTTAACTATTGGATAAAATGTGGAAAAATATAGACTAACATTCAGGTAACTGAATATTTCAAATGACTTAAAGTAAGTAAATCATTTATGAAACATTATTCCTAGTCCGATGGAATGGAGTCCTTGTTCAAATAAAAGTTTTAAAGTGTTGTGCTTTTGGAGCAAAGGTAAGTCAATATATTTAGCATTTACTGTTTATAAAGAAGTATTATAACTCTGAAATTTATAGCATCTTGCAATTATACTGAAAGTTTTAATTTTGTGTATTTTTATCGTGAAATTATAACTTGATATATTTTATATGTGAATGGATTTTCTGTAATAGGTATATACTTAGGCTATGTAATTGTCAGTGCTGACAAAGTAATTAATGATTACAAATGCAGAAGTATTTCAGAAGTGCTCAAATTCTGACACATTTAAAGGGTTTTTAAAAAAGATGTTCAAGTAAGTTTTGAAATGATGAAATAGATACTGTTGGAGGTTCATTAACCTTTTTAAACTATTGGGCATCATTAAGAGTTTCAAGATGGTAATTTTCTAAATTGCCACTATGATGCATGTAAATATGCTTTTCTGTGTAAAAGTATTGAATTTTCTCTTGGGCAAAATTTTATTTGACAAGAAAGATCCTTCCTTTCATTTTTATTTCAATTAATTCACTCCGCCTTTTCACTAAAACACTGAAAAAGACCTCATTCTACATCTCAGTCCATCTCACACCTTCTTTACTACCATTTCCATTTCAGGAATCCTAGAAACGGCAGTTCTCTTGAGTTGAAAAAGCTCCCAAGAGATTCTAGAATCTTATCTCCCTGATTCTAACATAGTTACAAAAGAGTAATAGTCTTGGTATTACCCTATTATATTTATCTGTGGAAGTTTTCATTTTAGCCATGAACTAATACCATACTATAGGGTTTACAGACAGTAAGCTGCACTGGATTTTACGTGCATAAAGAGTTGAATGGGAAGTATTCAACAACTACTGTGGAAAGTAGATCGCTCCCAGAGAGGTGTATGACAAAACATGGGCCCATTTGAGGAAGGACTGCAGGTCACAGAGAGGTCTGTTCAGTCAATCCTGAGTATTTAAAGTGTTACTAGCAGATACTAAGGAGTCATGTACCAGAAAATAGAGCAGTCAAATCATTATTAAAAAAATGGACTAGCACAAATGGTTGGGAAGCACAGAGCGGTGTGAGAGCGCCTCAGCAGGCACTGTCAGCTGCGTAAGTGTTAAAAATAGCCCTGGTCTTGAAAGGAAAAGTCATGATGCTAGAAACCAATTTTAGAAACTAGAGGAAAATTGTTGGTGTTCAAAGGAGATAGACAAAACCACAAAGAGATAAAAAAAAGGAAAGAAAAAATTGAAAGCATAGTGTTTCCGTGAGGTCATAGATGTTCTTTCTCAGCTCAGTGCCCTGATACTGTGTGTAGGACCAAAATAAAAAGGCCCATGTGAAGTCTGAAGAGAATTAAAATGCAGCACCCTCTCTTCTGTTTTTAGTTTGCGGCCTCTGCGCAACTGCCAACCACCAATAAAAGCTCCCCATCTCAGGGTATATAATTCTAGTATGAAATAGACAGTAAGTACAAATGAAACCTCAACCAGAACTTTTATATTTACACAAACCTGTTTCCTGTCCTGTGTGTGGTCAGTTGGAAAGACAGTGTCTTATTTAGACCTCAGGAGCAATGATTTGCATTGTGTGAGAGATAATTTGAAATGAATACACCCGTGTAGGTACTCCTGGAAAACTACCGAATGCTTCCCCATTTGGGCTATTTAACAGCCTTCAAAAAAAGTAAAACTTGTCTGTCAAAAGATTTGTACTGTTTTGATATTTTAATGAATATACAAGGGAATGATACAGCACTTTCCAATAGAAATAGAAACCTGCAAATAATTTACATACATTTAACACTATTTTGGATGTAGCTTATGCCTTTCACCAATCAGCACAATCTTGTTTCCCACTCTATAGACTCTGATTGGTGTTCAGTCCGCAGCTGAACTCTCACTGACCAACTGCATTACATACTAATAAAAGAGGACCAATGTGTTCCATGCATTCAGAGCATCTGCTCTTTGAATGCAGATGCTTGCAACTAATTCTAATTGCCTTGCAACTAATTAGTTGCAACTAATACCTTGCAACTAATTCTCCTTTAATCCTCTGATTCAGACAGTGGTTGAAAATACAGGGATATATTTTGGGACCTAATGAAGTTGTTATAAATTTCCTCTGTGTGTGTGTTTGTGTTTGTGTGTGTGTGTGTGTGTGTGAGAGAGAGAGAGAGAGAGAGAGAGAGAAAATGATTAACCACTCTTAATGCAACATTGCTGGTTTCTATCACCTTCAGATATAACATGTAAATAGAAAAAAATTAACCAATAACAAAAAATTATACACAAACACTTAAAGCTCTTAGAGCACATACCTGAGTAGAAAATAAACATCAGATCTGTTTACTTGAGAAATGCTAAATGAACATCAGGGTGTTGCTGACAATTATGGTGTAACTTGATGACAGAGGCAGGCAAGCAACTAGGCCCCTAAACCCTCAGACCTGAGCCGCCATAGCAGAGAAACAGGGCAACAGTCCACATGGATCTCATCCTGAGCGGGAGAGATTTCAAGTGGCTAAGAGAGTCATGTAGTGATAGCCGTATATAACACTGCAGTTAATGGTGTCCTCATTCAAGTAAGAGATTCTGATACTTGCTTGTTTAAAATTTCGATGTAATGTGAGAATAAACTTATTTACTGGCCTTCATTCAGTTTATTAAACTTATAAGTAGCATTCACTCATAACTGGCTTATTAAATAAATGTATAAATGTGTACTTACACAAAGGCACCTGAGTGCTGAAACAGAGATTGCTTCCTTTTGCCATTTGATTCTCATGAAAAGATGCAAGTAGTTGAAATCTTATTACATATAATCACAAGGGAAAAAAAGATGAAGGAGGCTGTTGCTTGTGTTCTTTCTCCATGGAGAAATATGCTCTATTTTTATAAACTAATGAATTGCAAAATTGTTAATAAACACTTTCAAGAAAATAATCCAAATATTGAAAATGACTCCAGGTTTTGTTTTCAATGAAAATGTTAGCCAGTTTTTATCAAGCTTTGTAATCTTATATTATTGCTCATCGACCTGTGGTTGCCACCTTAGACAGATGACTGTGGATGAGTCTTGACACTTCATTGAGGGCAATAATCTCAAGAGTCAACCACTGAGTTTGTAAAGTGAATTTTGTGTGTCTGAACTCTGACTATGCCACACCTTTCCACTGTTTTGTGACTGTAGGCTGTCAGCTTTTCTTCTGACCTAAATGGCTGTTCTGAAAATTTATGCCATTAGTTATGAGTGGTCTTGGAAAGGTAACAGGTTGTTCTAGAGGAAATTCATTAATATGAAAGAATAATTAGGTGTCCTATTGAAAACAAAGAGGTATATTCACCTTTGTGTATGATCTACTCATCCTTTGGGCCAGAAGGTGATACTGCTTTAGCTATGCTCTGATATTATTTAAAACACCAATACTATTCCACACTGGGGTGGGAGGAGGAAAATAAATCACAGTGACTTGTTAAAATAACACTTTTATGTTTGGATTTGGACATAGTAATGAAAAATGTGTCTTTCAAATCAGGTAGTTAATTTATGTTATTTTCCAAAATGGGAAATGTTTGGTCAGTCATATATTATTGATAAGTATGAATGTCTTGATTAACTTTGCTTTAGAGTAATGCAGTTTACTATTAAGTTCATGCATTGTAATAAAAAATACACCTGGGAAAATGAGTTCCAGTCATGGCTACATCTTGAATTCTTCAAGATCTATTTGACTTCTGAACATATAATCTTATTTAAATGTGAAACTACAGATATTGAGATATTCTTCTCTTTAGACTAATGAATGTGCAGATTGCAACCACACAACTATCTTTAGAATTGTTTACTTCAAAGATACTTACAAGATCATAAAGAAATAATACAAATATTTGAAGCAGTATGAATTTATTTTTCCTAAGCCAGTCCAGTAAGCAATTGTGTTTATCTATATCCAGGATGCTCCATTGGTGAACAACTAAGAGCAAAATTGACAGCATAAACAGTGACTTTTCTCGTTTGTTGCATTCCAGTTACAGGCTAGCACTTATAATTTCAGTTTTCAACAAAAGAAAAATGAATTAAGTATAGTAGCATGTCAATTAAGATCTATAATGCCTCTACCTCACAAATGTGTGCTATGCCCCTATAAAATTTTTAGAGATCTCTATACTCAACAGTTTTTATTCTTGGTTTTGATTTTAATTACAAACCTTAATATGTCAAGACAGAAATGGTTCATAATGGTTTTTCCATGTGAATCATTTACATTGTTTAATCCATCTTCATGTAACATGACCAGTTTGCTTTGCAAAATAGATCAAAATTAAATTTATTTGAATTGTCTTTCTATATTGGCTTTGGTGTGCTCTTGGTTAAGCAGTAATCTTTTCTGAGAAACAGTTTGTTGCTCAGAAACAAACAAATCAATTACCTTCCTGTACTACAACAATATTACAATACTCAACCATAGCTTCCATTGTATATGACACAGTCAATTTTATGAAGCTGTAAACATTCATATCAGTGCTATTTAGTCTGTAGTGATACAATTTGAAATGGAGATATCAGCCAAGTTATATTAATATGTTATTTAAAAAACTCAATATGTCAGGAGCTCCTTGGAAAACAGACATACAGGTTTCAGGTCTAAAAGGTTAAATTAAAAGGTCAGAACTATGTGGAAAAACATTGAGGTAATAAAACAAATATTGAGTCTTTCTTTGCAATAGGAAATTGCTAGGTTCAAGATGTAGATTTCCTACTCTCTCCCAAACATGTGTTAATTATTCATGGAGAAACTCTCCTTAGGTATGCATCTATATTCTAGAGTTGCATCCATTCATCCAATAAAGCTATATCAGTCACTTCTTGTCCCATGTTTCCTGAATTTTTTCTGACATCTTTGGTTAAAATGCTTATCTAAATTATTTTTAGGCATAAATCAGATTGTCATGTTTCTTTACTTAAAACCTACCAATGGCTTCCCATTGAACTTAAAATATAAATATATTCATGTGGCTATAAGGCCTCACATGACTGATCTTGTCCTTCCTGCTTCTCCTAACTTTTCTCTTGCCCCTCTCCGCTTTCCTACCCAGTGGGCTTCTTCTATTCCCAAACACGCTATGTTAATTCCTCTCTCATGCACTTTGTATTTGCTCTACTCTAGGCTTGGAATGCTCTTCACAACTACTTCCCACCCGTTAGTCGGGCATCAATTCAAATGATACCTCCTAAGAGAGAGCATTCCCAGATGACCAGTTTAGTACTTGTCCCCTCCCTAACTCTTAAACTTCTCTACCTTGTTACTCACTTTTAATTTTTCATGGCAAGTTGACATTATCTGAATTTATCACTTGTTCTGGGTGTTTATTATCTGATGAGAGTAGCTACATTGATTCTTCACTGCTGTATCCTCAGTACCTAGAACAGTGCATGTGGGAGATGTTCAATAACCATTTGTTGACAGAGAGATGAATGAAAAATGAAAATATATTCAAGTAAGTATTTGAAGAGACCATTATACAGGGCTTAGAGATTGAATCAGCTGGTGAGTGAAAAGAGCAATTCACTCCTGTTCTGTCACCTCTCTGTAATAAATGCACTTTGGCGATGTTGACCTTTGTATGGAATTCTGTATTTAACATACTCTCATCTTACAGACTGGAGAAATAATCAAACCTATAATTTTATTAATGAAGCAAAATTATTTGGGAAAGACATTACCCATACTTGGAACCACCACTGCATCACTTATCTAGTAGTGCTTTCTGCTATAAAATCAATATTCCCGGACTTTGTTACGGCGACCTTGGTTTCCTCTTATATAATTACAATCTCAAGTAGTAATCAGATTGCTATTAGAATAATAATACTTATGAGATTTTAGCTTAAAAGTTCACAACAACTTCCTTTTTTTCAGTGGTGGTTTGGTGTTCAGGCAAATATATCATTATTTTTCCTAGTAAATTGGAGGAGGACTTAAGCAGTAACTTTGAAATTACTGCTTGTCATCACCACTATGTACAACCACATAAACAGTATGTGGTTTGTATAGTAGATCATTTTTCTTGTTTATGTTCAGCAAGCTCTCAGTGCTTCACACTAACACCAGCTGTTAAAAATGATGGTAATATTTTATCTCTCACTACCAATGTTCTTATGTAGAAAACTTTTTTTTCTAAAAAGTATATGTTGCTGAATAATGATAAAGGTCATGGTAGATAATGGTATATTTTTTTCAGGATTCATTTGCAATGTAAAATGGAATGTAACTAGAAAAATTACAGGGAAAAGTTGAGTATAGGGAAAGTCAAATTTTATACCTAAAACCAGGTCAATTTTATTATCTAGGAATATCTAAAGGATAGAATAAGTATTTTCTTATCTTGGAGGTGTTCAAGGTGAATCCTAGAGCAGTATTTGTATATCTGTTATATGTAAGAATCTAAAACTGGTTAAGTTTCAAAATCCCAAAATATTTATTGATGATTCTTTTCACTTTTTTCTCCTTCACTTTTGTCTGATCATTCTTTTTTTTTTTTCTTTTCTCAAGAGAAAACAAACACCTGAAGGACAAACAAGCACTGTATCTTTCACATCAAATAAATAATAAGTTCTGAAAAGATGTCAGCTAACTAATAATGGAGTATCTTTCTTGAGATTATTATTTTTTTGTTTAGAAAGGACAGATATACTTGCTTAGATTAATCATAAAAACACAGTTGGGAATTTTTTTTAAGTCTTTATATTTCTCTAGTTCTTAGATACCATATCACAGTACTTAAGTAAGGGACACACAATCAGTTGACACATGGCCAGGCCATAGGGCAAGCCTCAACACCAATGTACTCAAACATGTTTCAGATTTTTTTTTTAAAAAGTGACAAATTTCTACAGAGACTGAGGGTCTGCCAGAAAAATTGAAACATTATACTAGGTCAGGATCTGAAATATTTCATGTTTTAGACAAGCGCCTTGGACTAAGAATTATATTCAGTAAAGAATGAAATGCATTTAAATTAGTTTTGTTATTAGGTGGTAGATACTTATATGTGGTTATAAATAAAAAACACCACTTGAATTTTAAAAACTATTATAAACCTTGCCTTATAGATACTTGTATTTTTCTCATAATAAGTATAGTCCTGAGTTCCAGCTACTTCCAGTGGCTCAGCCAGTTCTTCTCCGTATACAAAATCATGATTTCAGTTGATTTAACAATTCCAGGGGTAAAGTCACATTAGATTTTATTCCAGTTCTAATTTAATCCAGAAAACCAAGATTTCTAGTAAAACTAAAAAAAATCAAATTATATATCATACATTATTCATATACCAAAATATTTGAATATACCATATATGCAAATGCATCTGGGCATGTATTTATATAAAAACTTTCCAAGATTAATGGCTGCTCCATTGGTTGGGGGAGGCTGTATTTAGAAACTTACTCTTTTATGAATAGTGAGATTCTTTTCAAGTAACACTTACCCTATCCATTGGTGTCTTAACCAGTTACTCTATCAGGAATTTAATCTCAGTTCCCATGGGTAACCACAACAAATGTTTATTAAATTTACTTAATACATTATGGGAGAACCTGCTAAGTTGTCCCTCAGGACCCATTTAATCTTAGTTTACAGGCCAAGCTACCACACTGGGATATCTTGTCTCTAGGTCAAAGCAGGACAGGAAGAAGCCAACCAGATAAGAAAGTGCAGGAGAAAAATCTAGGGCAGGGAGGAATAAAAAGTGAAAGGGGAGCAAATCCACAACTTTCAGAAGTGTATGTCTATTTTAGATGAGGGACAAATATCCCTGTAGATGTCATCTGAGACTCCAGAGTTCATCAAAATGGCCATAGAGGAATAAATTCAGGAAGCATACCATATAAATTATTTGTAAGTATGAGGAGAGTTAGGCCCTAGCTGTAAGTCATCAAGATTGAGTTAATTTTTATTCAACCTACTGCATTTATAAATACTGTAAAGGTGTAGCACATTTTAGAAGTGTTTACAAAAAATTGAGGTACACTTTTTTTAATTTGGTATGTAAAGGGATCTATTTCAGTTACCTAAAAATTTCAGTTTTCTAGAACTAGCATTTACCATGTGTAATACTACATTTTTCATATTCTTATAAGCATAAAACCATCATTCATTCATTTTGGTATGAAGAACAGTTAATAAAGGTGTCTGCCACATATGTCTCCAATAAAGTTTGCTGACTAAATTACTGAGTTGAATTTTATGGAATTCCAGTTTTGTTAATCAGAGACAGTTGCATGTATCAACAGATTCATATAGTTCAACATTTTAATCTATAATGATGGCAAATGTATGAAGAGTTAATAATTTCCCTGATTGGGACTGGAATTGGAGGATTTTTATAGAAAATGCCTATATTTGTCTATCTGATGATATGAAGGCCAGCAATTCAGTTTTTCTGTTTTGTGTATTTACATCATGAAAAAAATACAAGCAAAAACTAGAGTAATAACATACCTACCTTATTATATCTGTTGAAACAAAGAATATATCAATCTTCATATGTGTTTGAGGGATTATTAGTTTTGGCCTGAGAAAAAGCAATGGGATTCTGCTTAAACAAACAACCCACAAAAACTCCCATATTCAATGTCTCCTAGGTGATTAGGTTTACTCAATTATTGAATAGTTATTTAGAATATATTCATGTTATTCTACATGTAATTACCACTTTTGACACAGTAGAACACAAAAATCTGAGGTTGTAAATTATTCCTACATTCTGGCTTCTAAAACCTTTTCAGAAACTGCACATGCACAGGAAACACAATTTTAATGTCTATAAATAGTTCATATACCCTTTACTCCAATTTCTTTTTGTCACTCAAAGAAAGGCATGAGGACTTCCGGCCAAGATGGAGGCATAGGCAGACGCACTGTGCCTCTTCTCACAACCAAATTAAGGACAACAAAGATTTAGAAACAAGAAAACAACCAGAACTCAGAAAATCAAACTGTTTGGAAGTCCAACAACGATTCATCCAGACCGGTAAGAGGGGCGGAGTCGCGGCAGGAAAAAGCGGAGGTGCGGACGGGCAC
>PVKU01009368.1:0-24661 GCA_004027475.1 Anoura caudifer
GAACTTGAAGAACAAAAACACACACAGCCGGCAGTAAGTAGAAGGAAGGAAATAACCAAGATCAGAGCAGAATTAAATGACATAGATGCTAAAAGCACAATTCTAAGGATCAATAGATCCAGGAGCTGTTTTTTTTTTTTTTTTTTTGAAAAATAAACAAAATTGACAAGCTTCTGAGGAGACATCAAGAAGAAAAGAGAGAAGACCCAAAAAAACACAATCAGAAATGAAAGAGGAGAGATGAAAACTCATACCACAGAAATATAAAAGATTATAAGAAATTACTATGAAGAACTGTATGCCAAGAAATTTGAAAAGCTAACTGAAATGGACAAATTTCTAGAAAAATATAGTCTCCCAAAACTCAATGAAGAAGAAGCAGAAAGCCTGAACAGACCAATACAGGAGATGAATTGAAGCAGTAATCAAAAAGTCACAACATGCAAAAGCCCTAGACTGGATGGTTTCACAGGATAATGCTACAAAGCAATTAAGGGTGAGCTAACTCCCATCTTTCACAAATTATTCCAAAAACTCCTAGAGGATGGAAGAGTTCCAAACTCTTTTTATGAAGCCAGCATCATCCTAATTCCCAAACCAGATAAAGACATAACAAAGAAAGAAAACTTCAGGCCAATATTGCTAATGAACATAGACACTAAAATCCTCAACAAAATATTGGCAAACTGCCCCCAGCAATACTTTAAGAAGATCATACACTGTGACCAAGTGGGATTCATCCCAGGGATGCAAGGATGATACAATATTCACAAAGCAATAAACATAATACATCACATAAACAAAGCGAAATACAAAAATCACATGATCATATCAATAGATGTGGGAAATGCATTTGATAAGGTACAGCACCCATTAATGATAAAAACAGTCAGCGAAGTGTGAATAGAGGGAGCATTCCTCAACATAGTAAAGGCCATGTATGAGAGACTGGCAGCCAACATCGTATAGCTCAGAAAACTATATAGAGGAAAACTATACTGCAGCCCATATTCAATGGGCAAAAGGTAAAATCATTCCCACTCAGATCAGGACCAAGACAAGGTTTTCCACTTCCACTACTTGTATTCAGCACAGTATTGGAAGTCCTAGCCACAGCAATCAGACAAGAAAAGGAAATAAATGCCATCCAAATTGGAATAGAAGAAAGAAAACTGTCATTGTTTGCAGATAACATTACAGTGTACATAGAAAATCCTATATAGGATTTTCTTAGTACAGCAACAAGAAAAATAAAATACCTAGGAATAAACCTAACCAAGGAGGTAAAAGACCTGTACTCTGAAAACTACACAAAATGGAAGAAAGAAATTAAGGAAGATACAAACAAATGTGAGCATGTACCATTTTCATGGATTGGAAGAATTAACACCATCAAAATGCCCATACTACCCAAAGCAATTTGTAGATTTAACACAATACCTATTAAAATACCAATGGCATATTTCACAGACATACAACAAACTTTTCAAAAATTTATATGAAACCATAAATGACCCCAAATAGCTGCAGCAATTTTGAGAAAGAAGAGCAAAGTGGGAGGAATCACAATACCTGACATCAAACTGTATTACAAGGCCACTGTAATCAAAACAGCCTGGTACTGGCATAAGAACAGACACTTAGACCAATAGAACAGAACAGAGAGCCCAGAAATAAACCAAGTTCTCTATGGCCAATTAATAGTTGACAAAGGGGGCAAAAGCATAAAATGAAGTAAAAATAGCCTCTTCAACAAATGGTGTTGGAAGAGCTAGACACCTATATGCAAAAAAATGAAACTTGGGCACCAACTTACACCATACACAAAAATAAACTCAAGATGGACAAAATACTTAAGTATGTGTCATGACACCATTAGAGTCCTAGATGAGAACATAGGCAGGAAAATCTCAGATATTCCATGCAGCAATATTATGTCCCCTAGAGCAAGGGACATAAAGGAAAGAATAAACAAATGGGATTTCATCAAATTAAAAAGCTTCTGCATGGGTAAAGAAAGCAACATTAAAGTGGAAAGAGAAACAACTATATGGGAAAATATATTTGCCAATGATACCTCAGGCAAGGGTTTGATCTCCAAAATATATAAAGAACTCACATGTCTCCACTCTAAGCAGATAAGCAACCCATTTAAAAAATGGGCAAAGGACTTGAACAGACACTTCTCTAAGGAGGACATACAGAGGGTCCAGAGACATATGAAAAAATGCTCAATATTGCTAGCTATCAGAGAGATGCAAATTAAAACCACAATGAGATACCACTTCACACCAGTCCCAATGGCCATCATAAACAAAACAACAAACAACAAGTGTTAAAGAGGTTGTGGAGAAAGGGGGACCCTAGTGCACTGTTGGTGGGATTGTAGACTGGTACAACCACTATGGAAAGCAGTTTAGAATTTTCTATGAAAACTGAAAATGAATCTACCTTTGGACCCAGTAATTCCACTGCTAGGATTATATCCTAAGAACCTTGAAACACTAATCCAAAAGAACCTATGCATCCTAATGTTCATAGCAGCCCAATTTTGCAGTAACCAAGTGTTGGAAGCAACCTAAGTGCCCATCAGTAAATGAATGGATCAAAAAACTATGGCACATTTACCCAATGGTATTCCATGCAGCAGAAAGCATGAAAGATCTCGTACCCTTTGCTACAGCATGGATGGAACTGGAGAGCAATATGCTAAATGAAATAAGCCTGGCAGTGAGGGACAAATACCTAATGATCTCACCTTGAACAGGAACCTAATCAACAAAATGAATAAGCAAGCAAAATATAGCCAAAGACATTGAAATCTAGAACAGGCTGACAGTGACCTGAGGATAGAGGGAAGGGGATTATAGGGGAAAAGGGTAAAGGGTTTATAGGAACTATTTTAAAGGACACATGGACAATAACAGGGGGCAGTGGAAACAGGGGAAGGAGGTGGGGATGGCTGAGGTGGTGGGGAAAGGACAGAAAACTGTACTTGAACAATAAAAAATGTAAAAAAAAAAAAAGTTGTTCCTGAGGTGGTTTATACTATCCTCATTTTTAAGGTTATTTTTTTTTTATTATTCTTGTTCTGCATTTTTTTTCTTTCCATGTTCCAAATCATTGATTTGATTATTGGCTTTATCATTCTACTGTTGTTTCCCTGTAAAATGTTCTTTGTTTCAATTAGTGTATCCTTCATTTCTGACTTGATGTTTTTTATGCTGGTGAGGTCCTCACTAGTTCCTTGATCACTAGTTCAACTCTACATCTGATAGATTGCTTATCTTCATTTTATTTAGCTCTTTTTCTGGAGTTTTGATCTGTTCTTTCATTTGGGCCACATTTATTTGTCTCCTCATTTTGACACCTTCCCTGAGGTTGTTTTTATGTAGTAGGTAGAGCTACTTTGTGTCTTTTTAGTGTGGCCTAATGTAGTAGGTGTCCTGGAGGGCCCAGTGGCCCAACCTCCCCTATCTTCCAAGCTGGGTCCTCAAGGTGCACCCTGTGTGTGAACTGAGTAAATCCTCTTGTAGTTGAGCCTTGGTTGCCATTGGCAGATCAATGGGAGGGATTTACCCAGGCTAGTCAGCTGCAAGGATTGGCTGTGATCACTGACCACCAATGTCCACCCTCCATGGAGGATTGGCTCTGCAGGGATTGGGTGGTGGTGCACTGACATAATCTGAAGCTGTCCACTGGGTGTTCTGGCCTCTGGGTTTTCCTGTGTGGTGCAAGCCAAGGTCAGCCCCTACCTGTGTTTTGCCTGGGGCGCCCTGCCTGAGATTCAAAGGGATCAGAGATGGCTTCAACTTGTGCTGGGCTTGGAGATTCCAAGGTGAAGCCAATCTGTGACTCTAATCTAGTTGCCACTAGGGCTCACTACAACCATCCTTTGCTTGGTAGGATTTAGGAGCCAATCCCAGCCATTCTTGTGGAAAAGCAGTTTGTGTCAGCCTGTAATTTTGTTGGGGTATATCCTCTGTGGACCTCCAGGGTGTGTAATAGAGAAGACAGGTTGATGGATTTGCTGTGCAACACCTTTTTACTTTGATTCCCTTTTATTTTTTCCCCTTTGTTTCTCTTGCCTGTGAAGAAATAGTGGCAAAAATATTGCTATTAGAAATACCTGAGATTTTATTCTCTGTTTTCTTTTAGGATTTTTCTGGTTTCACGACTTACATTTAGTTTTTTAATTGATTTTCAGTTATTCTTGTGTATGGTGTAAGTTGGTGGCCCAGTTTCAGTTTTTTGCACATATGAGTCCAATTTTCTGACATTTATTGAAGAGACTGTCTTTAGCACATCATATGTTCTTGCCTCTTTTGTCTAATATTAAGTGACCATAAAGTTGTGGGTCCATTGATTCTCTATTCTGGTCCATTTATTTTCATATCTGTTTTTAGGCCAGTACCATGCTGTTTTGAATACTATGGCCTTGAAATATAATTTGATATCAGGCAGTGTGATACCCTCAACTTTGTTCTTCTGTCTCAAGACTGATGTGTCTATTCAAGGTTTTGTGGTTCCATATAAATTTTTGGAATAGTTGTTATAGATCCATGAGATATGCCATTTGGTATTTTAATAAGAGTTGTGTTGATTCACTTATTTACTGTTGAGCACTTAGGTTGCTTCCAGCACTTGGCTATTGTAAATTCTGCTGTTATGATCATTGGGGTGCATAGGTTCTTTTGGATTGGTGTTTCAGGGTTCTTAGATATAGTCATAGCAGTGGAATTCCTGGGTCGAAAGGCAGTCCATTATTAATTTTCTGAGGAAATTCCATACTTTTCCACTGTTTTCCACACTGGCTACACCAGTTGCATTCCCACCAACAGTGCACTAGGGTTCCCTTTTCTCCACAACCTTGCCAGCACTTGTTGTTTGTTGATTTGTTTATGATGGCCATTCTGACCAGTATCTCATTGTGGTTTTACTTTGCATCTCTCTGATGGCTAGAGATGCTGAGTATCTTTTCATATGTCTCTGGGCTCTCTGTATGTCCTCCTCAGAGAAGTGTCTGTTCAGGCCCTTTACCCATTTTTTAATTAGGTTGTTTGTCTTTCTGGAGTGGAGTTGTGTGAGTTTTTTATATATTTTGGACATCAAACCCTTGTGTGTTATCATTTGCAAATACGTTTCCCCATGTGGTTGGTTCCCTTTTCATTTTACTGCCATTTTCTTTAGGTGTACAGAAGCACATACAATGGAATGCTATGCAGCAGAAAGAAGGAACTCCTACCCTTTAAGACTGCATAGATGGAACTGGAGAGCATTATGCTAAGTGAAATAAGCCAGGTGGTGAAAGACAAATACAACATGATCTCACCTATAAGTTGAACCTAATCATCAAAACAAACAAGCAAGTAAAATACAACAAGATACATTGAAATAAGGAACAAACTTACAGTAACCTGTGAGGAGATGGAAGAGAGATAATGGGGGAAATAGGGGAAGGGCTATCAAGGTACATGTATAAAGGACACATGGGCAAAGCCAAATTGGGTAGGTTCAAGGGTGGGAGGTGGGGATGGGTGGGGTGAGTGAGAGTGGAGGGCTGAAAATGGAGACAAATGTGTTTAGACAACAATAAAAAAAAAAAAAAGAAATGCCAATCTGAGATTTTAGAGATTCTACTGGGTCCTCAAAGGTTCACTCAACAGAGGTGTCAAGTGGGGAGTGTTATGGGAATAGTGCCTGTCTTGCTTCCTCCACTATAGTTTAACCTAGCTTTCATGATATTCATCTGTCTTACACATTAGGCTTCCTTATTTGAAATATTGTTTTAATAAAATTTTTGTGGGTAAGAAAAAAAAGAATTGTGTTGAATCTATAGATTTCTTTGTGTAGTGTGGACCTTTTAATGAAGTTAAGTCTTCCTGTCTATGAACACAGTATATGCTTCCATTTTTTTTTTTTATCTTCCTTAATGTCTTTCTTCAGTGTCCTATAGTTTTCCAAGTCTAGATGTTTTACTTCTGTGGTAAAATTTTTTCATAGACATCTTACATATTTTCCAACTGTAATTGAGATGTTTAAAATTTTCTTTTTTGATGGTTCATTATGGGGTATATAAAAATGCCACCATTTTCTGAATATTAATTTTGTATTTTGTTACTTTACCAATTCATTTGCCAATTATAGTAGTATTTGGTGATTTTCAGGGTTTCCTATATACAGTACCATGTCATCTATGATTAATGGAAGTTTTGCTTCCTTCCTTCTAATTTGGATGCCTTTTATTTATTCTTCTTGTCTAATTGCTGTGGCTAAGACTTCCAGTACTACGTTGAATAAGAGTGGTGAAAACAGACATTTTGGTCTGGCTGTTATTCTTGAGGGGAAATACCTAGTGTTTGCCTACTGAGTATGTTAGCTGTGAGTTTATCATGTATGGCCTTTATTATGTTGAAGTTTGTTCCTTCTATTCCCTATTTGCTGAGAGTTTTTAATCATAAATGGATGCTAGATTTTATCAAATGCTTATCCTGCATCTATTTAGATGATCATGTGATTTTTATTATTGATTTTGTTTATGTAAAGTTTCATATTTATTGATTTGTGAATATTGTACTAACCTTGCATTTCCAGAATAAATTACACTTTATTATTGTGTATGATCTTTTTAATGTATTGATGAATCTGATTTGCTAATATTTTGTTGAGGATTTTAGCATCTATATTCAGCAGGGATATTGGCCTGTAATTTTCTTTATTTGTACTGCCTATTTGGTTTAGATTTTGCAATTAGGATAATGGCCTTGTAAAATAAACTTGGAAATCTTCCCTCCTCTTGAGTTTTTTTAAATAGTTTGAGAAAAGTAGGTGTTAGTTCTGTTTTGAATGTTTGGTAAAATTTGCTTGTGAAGCCATCCAGTCCAGGACATTTGTTTGCTGGGAGTTTTTTGATTACTTCTTGGATATCATTAGTTGTAATTGGTCTATTCAGATGTTCTGATTTTTCCTGATTCAGTTTCAGAAGATGTATATTTTTGGAAATTTATCTATTTTTCCCAGGTTATTCATTTTTGGCATATAGTCATTCATAATATTTTTTTATAATATTTTGTATTTTTGTCATCAGTTTTTATATCTCCTGCTTTATTTCTGATTTTATGTATTAAAACCTTTTATTTCTCCATGACTCTGGTTCAAGTTCTGCCAGTTGTCTATCTTCAAAAAAACATTTTTAGGTTTCATTGATATTTTTGTTGTTGTTGTCATTACTATGTCATTTATTTCTGTCATAATCTGTATTATTTCTTTTTTCTACTTATTCTCAGATTTTTTTGTTCTTTTAATAGTTCCTTTGGGTGTAGGGTTAGATTTTTTATTTGAGATTATTATTGCTTCTTGATGTAGGCTTGTAAAGCTATAAATTTCCTTTCCAGAACTTCTTTTACTGTGCCTCATAGACTTAGTGTTGTGTGTTCATTTTCTTTTGTCTCCAGGTAACTTAATTTCTTCCTTGATCCCTCATTAATCCATTCATTGTGTAATAACATGTTATTTAGCCTCCATGTGTTTGCATGTTTTTGAGTTTTTTTAACTGTAATTGATTTCTAGTTTCATTCCATTGTATTCAGAAAAGATTTTGACATAATTTCAGTCTTCTTGAATTTATTGTTTTATTTTTGTGCTAGCATGTGGTCTATGTTAAAGAATGTTACATGTGCACTTGAAAAGAATGTATATTCTGATGCTTAGGATAAAATATTTTGTAAATATCCATTAAATTCATCCTGTCCAGCCCTGGCTGGTGTAGCTCAGTGGATTGAGCACAGGCCTGTGAACCAAGGGATCACAGTTTGATTCCTGATCAGGGCGCATGCCTGGGTTGCAGGCCAGTTCTCGGCAGGGGATGCACAAGAGGCAACCACACATTGATGTTTCTCTCCCTCTCTGCCTCTCTCCTTCCCTTCCCCTCTAAAGATAAATAAATAAAATGTTTAAAAAATTTAAAAAATTCATCTTATTTAAAGTTGCTGTATCCTGGTTGACTTTTTTTTTTTTGGTTTGGAAACTCTATTTGTTAATGTGATGGGGTGTTAAAATCCTCATTATGATTGTATTGATGTCAATGTCTACCTTAATGTCCACCAAGATTTTCTTTATATTAGATGCTTCTATGTTGGTTAAATGTATGTTTTTAAGGCTTATATCCTCTCATTTTATTGATCCTTTTAGTATTATGCAATGTCCTTCTTTGTCTCTTATTATGGCTTTTGTTTTGAAGTTTATTTTGTCAGATATAAGTATTGCTATCCCAACTACTTTTTTGTTTCTACTTGCATGGATTATTTTTCCATTGCTTCACTTTCAGTCTGTTTATCTTTTGTTCTGAGGTGTATCTAGTGTAGACCTCATATATATGCATCATTTTTTTTCTTATCCTTCAGCTACCCTATGCCCTTTGATTGGAACATTTAATTTGATCACATTTAAATTTATTATTGATAACTTGGTACCTTGGTACCAAGGCAATAAACAAGTACCAAGTACCAGGTACTTGTTTATTGCCATTTTATTCTTTATACCTATGCTCCTATCTCTCTCTCTTTCTTTTCTTCTTTCTTCTTCTAAAAGAAGGCCCTTTAAATTTTCTTGCAATACTGGTTTGGTAGTAGTGAATTCCTTTAGCTTTATTTTTTCCTGGGAAGCTCTTTATTTTGCCTTCAATTTTAAATGATAGCCTTGCTGGATAAAGCAGTTTTAGTTTTATGTTCTTGCCTTTCATCACTTTCAATACTTCTTGTCAATCCCTTCTGGTCTGAAGTGCATCTGTTTAGAAATAACCTGACAGTCATATGGGAGCCCCCCTTTAGATAAATAACTCTCTCTCTCCTTGCTTTTAAGATTCTCTCTTTGTCTTCAGCCTTTGCCATTGAGCCTTTTTGGATTTATCTCTCTGTACTTCCTTATCTTGTGTTACTTTTTACTTCATTGGTTGAAGAAGTTTTAAGCTGTTATTTTTTCAAACAGGTTCTTGATCCCTTTCTCACTCTCTTCTCTTTCTGGTAGCCTTATACTGGGTTGTTATTATGCTTGCTGTTGTCACAGAAGTTCCTTAGTCCCTCCTAATTTTTTAAAAATTCTTTTTCTATTTGTTGCTCTGCTTGACTGATTACTTTTGTCCTTTAACTTGCTAATTTGATCCTTTTCTTCATCTAACCTGTTGTTGATTCCTTCTAGTGTGTTCTTCATTTTTGACTGGTTCTTTCTTATGGTATATATATCCTTTTTTTCACGCTTACTGTCTCTTTGTTTAAGATTTCACTGAGATCATCCATTCTTCACTTAAGATTTTTGAGCATCCTTATAAGCATTGTTTTAAACTCTGTATTTGTTATCTTGGTGGCTTCCATTTCATTTCATTCTTTTTCTTGGGATTTCTCCTGTTCTTTCATTTGGGGCATATTTTTTCGTCTCCCTATTTTGTTTGCTTTTTTCTGTTTGACCTTGTGTGTTGTGTAGGTCTGCTATGACTCTCAAGCTTGTTCTGAGGGCTTTCCACTGTAGGTGTCTTTTGGATCTCAGTGGCACAGTCTTCTAGATTATCTGAGATAGGTGCTTCTGAAATGTTTCCTATGTGGGTTATGTGACCCCTCCTGTTATAGTTGAGGCTTGAATGCTACCAGCTCATTATGGGTAGAGGTGACCCTCCGTCTTGCAGACTAAAAGATAGACCTCATTCACTGTTTATGAGGCATTGTCAGGGACTGTCCCACAAAATGGAGTTGTTCCCATCAGGATCTGGTGCCTGCCAGCATGCTCCTTCAGCTATGCTATTTGTGAGCTAGTTGGGTAAAGCTTTGGTAAAGCTTGAAGCCCAAAATTGGTTGTGTTGCTTCTGTGCCCACTTGGGCCAGGTATTGGTGCATGTCAGTGTCAGACATTGTGTGTAACCAGCCTTGGTTTACCTGCCTGGAGTTACCTTACTATTCACTAATTATGACTGTTTCGACTGGGCCTGGGTATGCATGGGAGGGGCCAAGCTGTGTACAAGGGTTGGCTTCCTGCAACTCTGAGCTCACAGTAAATCAATAAAATGTCTAAGTTCCCTCTGAGGTTGGTGTCCACCTGTTGGCAACTACACAACCACTTGAGGTTTCCTGGACTTCCTGCAGAGGAAAGACTGTAGGAAGAAAGATCATGGAATTAAGACTTGTGGCTCAAGCTGGCCACACCCCCTGACCCTTTCACACCATGCAAATGCAGTAGGGTGGGATGAACTGGTAGAGAGGATGGGACTAGTGGGTCCTCTCCATGGGGACAGCAAGGTCAGGCACTCAATAGTGTGAATATGGCCCCCACCCCAGTTTCTGCTAACATCTCCAACTCTAGCTCCCCAAGGAGGGACATATCACAGGTGTAGGTTGGGTACAGTCAGCTATCCCAACAGCAGAAGCAAGTTCAGCACGGTGAAGCCACTGAAACTTGGGAAAACAGATCAAGATAATCTTCCCTTGGGGATGCCAGCTGAGCCTGTGGGAAGAGGGAGAGCTCTATACTTGCCCCAGCTCCACAGCCATGCTCACTTGAAATCTGGACCAGAGCCTCTGATAGAGACCTGTTCTGAATTTTTCAGCTTTTAGCAGCACTTCTGTTCCCCTAGGAATTGACCTCAGCAGTCCTGGGCCACTGGGATTTGGGATAATAGAAAAAAACAGTCTCCCATTGTGGGTGGTGCTGGCTGAGTCTGCAGCTGGGGATGGGGGAAGACTGGCCCTCATTCCAAAGCCTCACAGTTGAATGTCTATCTGAGTGTCTGCCTGTAGTCTCTCCAGAGAAAGAGTGTTCCAAAGGTTTCTGTTGGATTTCATCAACAGTCCTTTTTGCCAGATTCAACCTTGGCAGGGAGGTGTCACCTGTATTGGGATACTGGCTTAGTGCACAACCCAGGCTGGTGCTATCAGAATAACAGTGCCAGATCCTGAGAAGGTGGCACCTGATGGCAGTTTGGGATATTGATTCAGGACTGGGACATCAGTAGTTGATCCTCCAAAATTTCTCTTTGTGGCCACATCACCCATATCTTCTCTTTATGACTACTGTATGCCCTGAGTCACCTTCCCTCTACCAGAGCTCTGGGTGAGTACCCAAGAGTACAAGCTCTTGTGCATTGGTCCTTTAGCAGAGTGCTTGGGATTCCAGCAATCTCCCTCTTCTTCCCAGTGAACAGAATCCTGCTGTTTTTCAGGGCCAGATACTATGCAGGCTTCATTTCCAGGCACTGGTACTCTGGTTTGGGGTGTTGGCATGGGGTTGAGACTCCACATTCCTTAGGGGCCACTTTTGTAGTGTAGATATCCCATCAGCTTTTCAGCTGCCACATGTAGGTATAGGGGCCAACCCTCTGTGCATCTCTGCCCTTCTTACACTCTCTATGTCATTTCTTCTAAAAACCCTTGAATATAATACTCCTTTTTAACTTTTCTTAAGTTGGTCATTCATCAGATTGCTTTATAATTTAGCTCTAAATATAGTTTGGCATCAGAAAGAGGTTATTGTAGCTTCCATCTGCAGCTATCTTGAAAATCTATCATTATTTCTTCAAGTACATTCACCTCCTTTTAGTTCATTTCTTTATTTTTTAAATGTATGTAAGAAAATTTATTTAGCTTTGTGAGACTTTACTTTCACAATAATATATACCCTTGGAACAGGAAGACCCTTTTAAAGTTTCATAAATTGCCTTAACAAGGTAAATATTTAGGTTGATTTTATGAAGCTTTCAGACATTAAGTTTGAGAAAGTTAATGATTACCAGGGTTTGCAAATGTTATTACAATCAAAACAGTAAAATAAACCACAAAGCAAGACTTTCTCAACACCCCTAAAAACATAAGAAAATATAATTTCTAGTCAAACATTTATACCTATGCTAATTCATTTTGCTCTCTGATTTTATACTGACATTTATTTTCTAAACATAGGTGATAAATAATCTTTTGTGTTTACTCCCCAATCTTAATACTACAAAGCCACTGGTTTTACTTTGGTTATATTTTTATCATTTAGAGTAGGATGTGCTTATTAGGCCAGTTATACTACAGTGACTTTGTGAATGAAAAAATATTAAGAATTAAGAATAAATAATGAAGCCATTATTTCACTGATCCTCATCCAATTTCAGGAAAATCACTTCCAAAAAGCAGCAGTTTTGCCTGGTAAGTTCATGTCTAAAGAGAAATTGAAAGAAAGGTGAAATTAAGTCAGGCAGTGAGGGACAAATACCATATGATCTCACCTTTAACTGGAACATAATCAACAAAAGAAAAAAATATATATATAAACAGAGACATTGAAATTAAAACAATCTAACAATGACCAGAGGGGAGAGGGGAGGGGACAGTGGGGAGAAGGGTTTTCAGGAACTGCTATAAAGGACACATGGACAAAAGCAAGGGGGAGGGGGGAAGCAAGGGAAGGAGGTGGGTTTGTCTGGGTTAGGGGGGAGCGGTAGGGAGAAAATGCAGACAACTATAATTGAACAACAATAAAGTAATTAAAAAAAGGTGAAATTATGGGAAACCTATTATGATTTACTATATATTATGTGCTTTTAATAGTTCAGCACTGGTAATACTTGTTAATCAGTAGTAAATTAATAGGCTCACATTTTAAAATGTGTAATTTAATAGTATAAAGTATACAAATAATTAGGTAAGCTTGTGGAGAAGCTGACCAAGATACATAAATTATGAGATATAAGTGTCCATCTAAATTTTCTATATAGTTTTTTTGTTTACAGAATATTTATTAAAGTTGTTTAGTGTACAATTTCTCATCTGTCAATTTGGAAATCCATTACTATAAAGACAATTCTTTTGTCTGGTGACAAACAGCAGCCAGTGTCATTGATTATTCTGGACCTCCACATTGGATAAATTTGATTTCTTCTTGAGATACAGGTTTCCTTCTATATTTCTGAGATAATGTTTGTATTATTTCTGCAGTGTCTGTTGGACACTGATGCATCAGCCAGTCTGGTGATTTACTTCCCTTAAAATGCTATGAAATTGAAGAAGAGTGAGATGCTAGTTCTGCTGATCTCAAAAGTTCTGATACATTTGGTTTAGAATGGTCTCTTCTGTTAGGGAAACTTACTAATAGAATTTGGCTTGGCTACCTGAACGACCCTGCTAGCAGACACCATCTTACTGTCCATCATGACTGCTGAGAAGGAGCAGCTTCCGGGGCTCTAGCGAGCTGCAGCAATCACTGGAGTCTGGGGCAGCAGTGGGTGGGCCCTGCCTGTGACCTCAGTTTAGTTCTTTTTCTGAAGTTTTGTCCTTTGCTTTCCTTTGGGACATTTTTCTTTATCTCCTCACTTTGGCTGTCTTCCTATGTTTGCTTCAATGTATTAGATCTGCTATGTCCCCTAGATTTGTCAAGGTGGCCTTATATAATTGGTGTCCTGTGGGGTCCAGTAGCACAGTCTTCCTGGTCACTGGAGCTGTTGCTTCAGGTATGTCCCTTGTGTGGATTGTGTGCACCCTCCTGATGTAATTAAGCTTTGATTGCTCTTGGCATGTCAGTTGGTGAAGTTTACTGGCTCTGGGAACTGACCATAACTACAACAGGCAAGTTGTCGTGTGGGGGCTTACCCCACAAAGTTGGATTTCCTCTAGTGGTGCTTTGGTTCCTACTGAGTCTACCCTTTGAGTGTATCATTTGTGGAGCTAATTGGGTGGTGCTGTGGTATGGTCTGAAGCTGGTCACTGGGTGCGTTGGTTCTGGGACCTCAGAGGAGAGACTCCAGTGCAGGACCAGTTCAGTTGCTGCATGTGCCTAACCTGTGCCACCTGTTAGAAGCTACAAAGTAATCTGTGATTGGGACATTGCTGGACTTGGAGGCACCTGGAGGATGCTGTGCTGTGAACTGAGGCCAGCTGCCATTAATTCTGGGCTAGGGGAGGCTTAGCAAGATGTACAGGGCACTCTAAGGCCAACCACAGGCTTGTATGGTTTTTGAGGCTGTTTCAGCAATTTTAAGAAAGTCCACTTTAGGGGGACTGAGGTTATCAATTTTTGAGTAACACTGTTGAAAGAGGTCCAGCCTTTGTGTGATTTGGGTGGTGCAGGGCCTCAGAGAATTACCAGGGTGGGGTGAGTTTGATGGAGACTCAGATATGGCATCTATCTGAGCCTGCTGTCTCTTTGAGGGGTGGGCTCATCAAAGTGTCAGCAGACACTTTAGTCTGAGAGTCAGCTGCTCCACCTGCCATCTCCCTGAAACAAGATAATTCAGTTCTTCCTCATATGTTCCTGGCCCTTTTTGAGCTGACCCATCACTGGAGCTCCAAGTGAGTATATCCATCAGCAAGTAAGTCCATGTGCAGGCTATATAAGAGCAATGCTGGGACTTCAGCAGCCCTCTATTTTACCCAGATAAAATCCTTGCTGATTTTCACAGCCAGACGTGGGAACTCCTTTTTCTGGCACTGGGAGTCCAGGCTATGGAGCTTGGTGTGGGGCTGGGTTGCCTCACTTCTCAGGGGGTCCTCTGCAGCTAAGATGTCCCTCTTAATTCTTAACTGCCCCATCAGGGTATGGAAACAAACTGTTTTACATCTCCATCCCTCCAAGCAGTTTTGACTTGGCTTCTTCTTTATATCCTTTGTTGTAGGAGTTCTGTTCAGCTAGTCCACAGGTGGCTCTCAAGGGTGGTTGTTCATTAATTTAGTTGTAATTTTGATGTGTTTGTGAGGGGAGGTGATGTCTGCATTTGCTTACTCCACCATCTTGATGGCAAGCAAATTCCTGAAAGCTTATTTTACACATGATACATTACAAAGCAATGAGACTAATTCAGTAATGTTTTCCTATTCCTCATATGCCTGGGCCCAACTGACAGAAAACCAAGAACTCATTAATTGCCCCTAGTGTCAACCCTTCACTTTACAGCCAATTAGTGACTAGGCTGAAGGACACTGCATTAGTGCTAGCAAGAAAGACTGTCCTTCCAGTGACCTTCCCTCTTTTAAATGCAAAAGGACATACCCCCAGGTAGAGCTTTAGCATGCTAATAAGACATGTAATTCATGAAGAAGCATGTAGTTAAATTCTGCAAGTGCCAAAAAGTCCTCACTTCCCTTTGCTTAGATGTTATTTTTCCTGCCTAAGCTTCTTTAAAATTCTCCCAAGACTTTGTTAAAGGAACAGCGGTTTTCCTTTCCTTTTGCAGTGCTGGCTTCCCTTGTATATATGTAAATTTTCTTTCTCTGTATCAGTTTCTGATGATATTTTGATTTCTATCTTGGGACCTCACAAGGCCGCAGGGTAGTTTAGTTGTAAAATACTTGCCTTCCAGGAAGGCCTGGATTTGCTTTCCAGCCAGTACCCCAGACTCTATCTCAGTGTCTGGTGATCTCTTTTGATTTCTATCCTGGGTGATTAAAAAAACTCCAGGGTACTAGCGACAGTTTGAGGACACTCATTGAAAGTTCTCAACTTCTTGATAGGTAAAGAAATCACACATGCCCATGGGAATTTTGGAACGATGATGAAATTCAGTCTTTTTCACAGATTTTATCTTTGATTTTCTTTTCATTTTTCCTCTTCCTTTTCTCTGCCTCTTCCTCCTCCCTGTAACCACCCCCCACCAATAACTATGCCTCATGGCCACTGCCCACCGTCCTCCCCAAGTCACAGACACACATATACTTGATCGGTTCTCCCTGTAGTGGACAATTACTAGATTTTATGGTTGTTGCTGCTTGTGTTATTGTTTTGCTGGTCGGTGTCTGTACTCCCTTTATTGGCTCCACTAAGATGATGCATTCATCTTAGTAAGAGGCAGGGTGCTGTGCTCATCACCCTGAAAGGGCCCTTCATGACCTGTACTATACTAGGTGTGGGCCAGACTTGGTCAATTAGATGACTTGTGTGGGACTCAATATTGAGAAGGAAATTAAAAGATGCAAAGCCCATTGGAAACTCTACAAAAGGGGGTCATGGTGGAGCCAGTACTTTGGGTGGGCCTTGGGCATGTCCTCAGCCACTGAGATGACCTGCTTTCTGCCTATTTTACAAGCCTGGTTCTTGGCACTCCTGATGTTTCTATAACTACGTTCCAGTAAATTCTATTTTTTTCTTTTACTATATGCCCAGAGTCCATTCTATTATTAGTCATCAAGAATTCTGACCAATATACAAGGGTCCAGAGAATCTCCATTTTTCTCCATCTCTCAGTTTGCTATAAAAATAATTTGGTAAAGAGTTGTTATTGTTTGTTGTAAGAATCTAGAAAATGAATATTCAATATATGTAGGTGTTATACTCCTTTTGAGTTGGAAAGGCAGACCTGATCTACTACCCTAGGTTGGCAGGCTAGTGGTACTGCTAAAGACACAGAAGCTGGGGGTGACTGCTTACTAATATGTGCAATTAGGCAGTTGGGCTGTTTTCTGTCTGAAGCTCCCAGGTCTTTTTAATGGATCTCCCCAGTGCAGAGTTATGGATGAGAGAAGTGAGCAAGGGTCCCTGTTCTGATCCCGCAGATGGGACTGTCTTCTACCTCAGTCCCAGTAGGTCCATTCTCCCCTTCATTCAGTTCTATAAAAAAGAGACTACCTTGTAATTTGCAATGAAAACATCATAGTTAAACTTGTTTTTTCTTTTAGGCATAGTTGTTAGAATTCTTACAGGTAGGTTTGTTACTCAAATGTGGTTTATCTTTCTGTCTTGGAGCTTGTTAACCTTGATCCTTCTGCCTCCTTATGTAATCTGTTTTTCTTTATGCTGTCATTTAATTTCTTAGCCTACATGAGTTGTAGCATAGAGCATAATAGTGTGTGTCTGCCCATTGATGGGCACATGCATGCAGTTGTGCTCATACCTGTGTGTACAAATGTCACCAGTTCATGGGTCCACATAAGCCTGCCAGGCTCCGCCATGGCTCCCACTAGAATCTCTGGCCTTTGGAGTTTAGAGGGGTCTTTCTTTCCTAATATCTCTATAAGGGGCTCCAAACAGAAGCATCCTTCTTAAATAAGAGCCAAGGGACCTCATCCACATCTCCACGCTGACTCCCCCACTTGTCTTCTTTCACATAGTTTCCAGTGCTCACTTGTTATAAAATGGTAAATTTCTGAATAGAGTATGACTCTGTGATAACTCATTCAAAAGTTTTTATTCTAGTCCACACTTTTGTACTAAATATACACCATGTGCTAGTACACTGAAAAAGAGGCAATTTTTAATATTTGGTTAATGTATATGTCTAATATACAAGGAAGGCACAGGAAGGGAAAGTCAATAGATTAAAATTAAAATGATTGGTTTGACCCTTTAAAGTGATCCTTTCTTCTCACAGACAGGTTATGAGGATCCCAAATCAGTAAAGATTCTACAACTTTGGGTTTTTTAATTGGACAGAATTAGCAGGTAATAGACACTTTGTACATTTCTGACTTCCTTGTCAGAAATGCTGACAAGGCAAGCTGCAGGATAAGCAGTGGTCTGTGATCATCAAAGATAACCCTGGTCAGCCCTGTATTGTAGGCATGCTCTTGGCTGCTTTGGAAAGGTAGGGAGGTACCAGGGGAAGCTTTACAGGTTCCCCTGGTACCTCCCTATGTCCTTAATTTATGTTGGCTTCTCCACCTATCCAAAGCAAGCCCAGCAAATTCTTCCAATATGCTCAGTATCCTAAAGTTGGCAAATTCAATAGCATAGCACTGCCACTACTTGATGAATTTGAACAAGCCACTTGGTTTTTCAGGTACCACCTCTACATTTAAAAATCAGGGGATTGATTTGAGTGATGTCTCAGATTTCTCAGGTCCCTTACAGGACTGAGGGTGAATGGAGGTTGTGAAGCCTTGGAATTCATTACAATTCCATTAGGTGGCATGGGGTATATGCATGGCCCTGAAGCTGTTGAACTTCAACAGGTAAATACTTGACTCTTGGGCGGCAGCTCAAGCATGTTTACACTTGATTTATAACCTAAAATCTGCCAAGTACTTCACACCCCCCAGAGGCAGTGCTCACCTTGACTGAATCTGAGGCAGTGATTCAAAGGAACTCCTGTGAGGAAAGTTTTGCTTACCTCCCTGTTGTGGAATTTACCTCTACAAGACATCTGAAAGCAGGACTATTTGGGTTTGTTTGCTAAAATGATAAAACTACAAATACATCTGTAATGCATACTAGTGAACCTAGGAAAATCTCTTTCTAGATATTTCCAAAGGATTCAGTGCTGAAAAGTTGTTAATATGAAATATTTATAAAAAGGAAAAGGAATAATTTCAACAATGTTGAATGAATCCCAACTCCTTAAGGAGAGCTCTCATGGTCATCATTCTTTATATAGCTGTCTCCTCTCTGAGTGTGTCTACACTCTCCACTCAGGCCAAGCCTGTGGGTTTCCATATGGAGGAATCCTTATGTAATGCTGCTCATGTCTCTCTATACCAAGTGAGAGAATGTCAGCCTATTTCTATTAACAAAGCAGAAAGAAAAAAGTGAACACAGGAATTTTCTTATGGCTAGGTTTGAAATCTAACAAACATTACTGCTCCAGAAAGGATGGTGAAAAAAGAGATGATTTTAAAAAAATTAATGTTTATTTCCTATGATAATAAAAGAATAGTAAGTTATAAGAAAACTTCTTGAAAATACTCTTTTCTCATCCAACACAATGGAGCATATAATATAATACTGGCCCCAAACCTTTGGGGACAGAATAAAGATAGATCCAGGATAGATATTGAAAGTCTTGGGGGGGAAGGAATTTTAACAGGTATAGAAAATCAAGGAGTACACTTGAGAAGTCCATTCATGTTATCAATTTCCAAATTGTACACTGTGATTTGCCCAAGAAAATTCCAATTTACCCCCAATATTCCAGTTTGATTACTAATAGCACCTCATTCACCCATAATTTGGCTGATAAATTACCATCCTCTCTTTTATGAGACTACAGATATTTTGTTTGTTTGTTTTTATTTTTTTCAATAGTTGCCTCCAATTCTTTATGCCTCTCCCAAGTTAGTTTTACTCAAGCATCTCTGTTACCATATCACTCTACTGCTTTACACTTGGCTATAAAGTGAAGTTTCAATCCTTAGATGGCCCTAAATGGCCATCACTGAGATATTTACTGAGTTCTTACTGTTTGCATGATGCTGTGTTCTGTACAAGACTCTCATCTTGTGAACCTGCCTTAAAAGAGCCCACAACACCCTCCACTTCTCTGGCTTCTTGAAATTATGTCTGTGCTTTAAGGCTGAGCTCAGGTGACATCACACTTTGAACTTGCACCCATGCTACTTGTTTCCTCTGTCTGCCCCATCATTTTCTCCTAAATTTGTATTCATCCCTTCACCTCTCATACACATATTTGTTATGGAATTGCCTTTTAATTAGTTAGGTTATATAAAAAATTGTTGTTAAGGAAATATCCCAAATATAGTAGATTTAGAACAACAAACTTACTTTCTTACTGATGGTCATGATCCAGGGTTGATTGGAATAAGGTTGGCACAGTGGTTCTGCCATTCCTAACATATGACTTCCAAGATGGCTACAATCTTTGCCATTCCTAACAATGGGCAGGGGACCCATGGCTCCATCTTCAGTGAGACTGCTCACAGTTTTACACCTCTCTCCTGTTCATGGTCTGTTGCCCTTAACTTAGTTATGCAGCTATACCTAATTGCAAAGGAGCCTAGCAAAAGAATTTTTTTAACATAGGAACCATATGCCTAACTAAAACTATGAGGATCTGTTACTGAGAGGGAGAAGGGAGCACTTAATGCAATGAGAAGAACTTGCTCTACTGTTTGTTTAAAATATTCTGTACAGAGATAAGGATACTCAGGTTACAAAAGAAATTGAGGTGTGTTTTATATTTCTAACAAACAAAAATGTCTGAGATGAGACTCCTCTTTGGAGTGTTTGTTTTATCACCCATTCATGATTCCTCCTAAGGCAAACATCAACTTGTTCTTTGTAAATGTGAGTCTCTCTTTTGTTTTCTTTATATTTTCCTTTAGATATTTTTCATATTCCATATATAAGTGAAATTATATGGTTTCTTTATCTGTTTGTTTATCAATGGTCACTTAAGAGTGCTGCCATATCTTGACTATTGTGAAAAATGCTGCAATCAACACACTGGTCTTATATTTTCAAATTACTGTTTTGCATTTTTTAGATAAATAGCCAGAAGTGGAATAGGTAGGTTATATGACAATTATATTTTTAAGTTTTTGAAGAACTCCATACTGTTTTCTTTAGTGGCTGTACCAATTTTCTGACTCATCACCAGCACTTGTTTTTTGTTGATTTGTTGATGATAGCCATTCTGTCAGGTATGAGATGATATTTCATTGTGGTTTTGATTTACATTTCTCTGATGTATCATAAAGTTGAGCATCTTTTTATATGTTTATTGACTATAAACATCTATATGTTCTCTTCAGAAAAATGTTTATTCAGTTCCTCTGTTCATTTTTTTATTTTATTGTTTGATTTTTTTGGTTTTGTCTGAGTTCTTTTGGATGCTAACCCATTATTGGGTGTATCACTTGCCCTTGTCCCATTCAGTGGGTTGCCTTTTTATTTTGTTATGGTTTCTTTCATTGTGAAAACATAGTCTTAGTTTTATGTAGTCCCATTTGTTTCCTTTGTGTGTGTGTGTGTGTTGCCCTTGTTTGAAAAGATATATCCCAAAAGATATTGTTAAGGGCAATGTCAGAGTAATGCTTATGTTTCTTCCAGGAGTTTTATGGCTTTATGTCTTACATTTAAGTCTTTATTCCACTTTGAGTTTATTTTTGCATATGGCGGATATGGTGGAAGAAAATGGTTTAGTTTCTTTTTCTTTTTTGCATGTATCTGTCCAGTTTTCCCAACAATACTCATTGGGAAGACTACCTTTACCACATTTTATATACTGGCCTCCCTTGTTGTAGATTAACTGACCATATAAGTGAAGATTTCTTTCCAGGGTCTCTATTCTATTCCATTGATCTATATATCTGTTTTTATGCCATTAGCATACTGTTTTGATTATTGTAGCTTTGTAGTATAGTTAGATACCAGGTAGTATGACACCTCCTACTTTTTTTTCCCTCAACATTGTTTTGAGCCCTGGCTGGTGTGGCTCTGTGTGTTGAGCACCAGCCTGTGAACCAAAAAGTGGTTGGCTTCATTCCCACTCAGGGTACATGCCTGGTTTGTGGGCCAAGTCCCCAGTTAGGGGTGTGTGAGAAGCAACTCATTGATGTTTCTCTTCCTCTCTTTCTCCCTCCCTTCCCCTGTCTCTAAATAATAAACAAAATCCTTTAAAAACTGTTTAAGATTTATCTGGTTATTTTGAGTCTTTGTGGTTCCATAGAAATTATAGGACTAGTTCTAATTCTGAGAAGAATGCCATTGGCATTTTAATAGAGATTTCATTGAATCTGTATATTGTATTAGATAGTAAAAATATTTTAGCAATATTAATTCTTTTAATTAATGAGGAAAGTTTATTCTTCTACATATTTGCATTGTCAATTTCTTTCTTCAATCTCTTATAGATATTTTTGTTTTTTTTTTAATTTTATTTTAATTGTTGTTCTTATAGAGTTTTCTGTTTTCAACTCCCATCCTGTCCCACTGCCCCAGCCCTCCCCAGCTCCCTCTCATTTCCACCCCACCCCAGCTTTTGTCCATGTGTCTTTCATACTTGTTGCTCTAACCCCTTCCCCCTTTCCCTTGATATTCCTATCCCTCTCCTCTCTTGTTCTCAATTTCAGTGTCATTGGTTATATTATGCTTGTTTGTTTGTTTTTTTGATTAGGTTCCTGTTAAAGGTGAGATCATATGGTATTTGTCTTTCAACTCCTGGTTTATTTTGCTTGGCATAACGCTCTTCATTTCCATCCATGCTGTTGCGAAGGGTAGGAGTTCCTTCTCTCTTTCTGCTGCATAGAATTCCATTGTGTAAATGTACCATAGTTTCTTGATCCATTCATTTACAGATAGGGACCTAGGTTGCTACCAACATTTGGCTATTGTAAGTTGTGCTGCTATGAACATTGGGGTGCATAGGTTCTTTTGGACTGGTATTTCAAGGTTTCCAGGATATAATCCTAGCAGTGGAATTGTTGGGTGAAAAGGTAGGTCCATTTTTAGTTTTCTTAGAAAATTCCATACTACTTTCCATAGTGGTTGTACCAGTCTGCAGTCCCATCAACAGTGTACTAGGGTCCCCTTTTCTCCACAACCTCTCCAACACTTGCTGTTTGTTGCTTTGTTTATGATGGCCATTCTGACTGCTGTGAGGTGGTATCTCACTGTGGTTTTAATTTGCATCTCTCTGATAGCTAGCGATACGAGCATCTTTTCATGTGTTTCTGGATCTTCTGTATGTCCTCCTTGGAGAAGTGTCTGTTCAAGTCCTTTGCCCATTTTTTAATTGGGTTGCTTGTCTTCTTAGAGTGGAGTCCTGTAAGTTCTTTATATATTTTGGAGATTAAACCCCTGTCTGAGCTATCATTGGCAAATATGTTTTCCTATATAGTTGGTTCTCTTTTTATTTTAATACTGTTTTCTTTAGCCATGCAGAAGCTTTTTATTTTGATGAATCCCATTTGTTTATTCTTTCCTTTATGTCCCTTGCTTTAGGGGACATACCAGTAAAAGTGTTGCTGCTTGAAATGTCTGAAATTTTCCTGCCTATGTTCTCCTCTAGGACTTTAATGGTGTCATGGCTTATATTTAAATCTTTTATCCACCTTGAGTTTATTTTTGTGTATGGTGTAAGCTGGAGCTTGAGTTTCATTTTTTTTGCATGTAGCTGTCCAGTTCTCCCAACACCACTTGTTGAAGAGGCTACTTTTACTCCATTTTATGTTGCTGCCCCCTTTGTCGAATATTAATTGACCATGGAGAACTGGGTTTATTTCTGGGCTCTCTGTTCTATTCCACTGGTCCATGTGCCTGTTTTTGTGCCAGTACCAGGCTGTTTTGATTACAGTGGCCTTGTAATACAGTCTGGTGTCAGGTATTGTGATCCCTCCTACTTGGCTCTTCTTTCTCAAAATTGCTGCAGCTATTCGAGGTCGTTTAAGGCTCCAAATAAATTTTTGAAGTGTTTGTTCTATGTCTGTGAAATATGCCATTGGTAATTTAACACGTATTGCATTGAATCTGTAAATTGCTTTGGGTAGTATGGACACTTTGATGATGTTAATTCTTCCGATCCATGAACACGGTATATGTTTCCATTTGTTTGTGTCTTCCTTGATTTCTTTCTTCAATGTTGGGTAGTTTTCTGTGTACAAATCCCTTACATCTTTGGTTAGGTTTATTCCTAGGTATTTTATTTTTCTTTTTGCTATATCAAATGGGATTTTTTTCCTTGACTTCTGCTTCTGCTGTTTCATTGTTGCTATACACAAATGCCTTTGATTTTTGGATATTGACTTTGTATCCTGCTCTTTGGCCAAATTCATTTACTAGGTTGACCAGCTTTTGGGCCGAGTCTATAGGATTTTCTATGTACACTATCATGTCATCTGCAAATAATGATAGTTTTGTTTCCTCATTTCCAATTTGGATGTCTTTTATTTCCTTTTCTTGTCTAATCACTGTGGCCAATACTTCCAATACTATATTGAATAGAAGTGGTGAAAGTGGACACCCTTGTCTTGTTCCTGATCTTAGTGGAAAAGATTTTAGTTTTGCCCATTGAGTATGATGTTGGCTGTAGGTCTCTCATATATGGCCTTTATTATATTGAGGAATACTCCCTCAATTCCCACTTTGCTGAGTGTTTTTATCATAAACGGGTGCTGGACCTTATCAAATGCTTTTTCTGCATCCATTGATATGATCACGTGATTTTTGTCTTTGCTTTTGTTTATGTGATGTATTACATTTACTGATTTGCATATATTAAAACATCCTTGCATCCCTGGGATGAATCCCACTTGGTCATGATGTATGATCTTTTTAATGTATTGTTGGATGTGGTTTGCCAGTATTTTGTTGAGGATTTTAGTTTCTATGTTCATCAGCGATATGGGCCTGAAGTTTTCTTTCCTTGTTATGTTTTTATCTGGTTTGGGGATTAGAATGGTGCTGGCTTCATAAAAAGAGTTTGGTAGTCTTCCATCATTTTGGATTTTTTCGAAAAGTTTGTGAAGGACAGGGGTTGGCTCTTCCTTAAATGCTTTGTAGAATTCTCCTGTGAAACCATCTGGTCCTGGGCTTTTGTGTTTCAGGAGTTTTTGATTATTGCTTCAATTGCATCTGCTGTTATTGGTCTGTTCAGGTTTTCTGCTTCTTCATTGAGTTTTGGGAGATTATATTTTTCTAGAAACATGTTCATTTCACCTAAGTTTTCAAATTTCTTGGCATACAGTTCTTCATAGTACTTTCTTACAATCCTTTGTATTTCTGTGGTGTCAGTTGTAATCTCTCCTCTTTCTTTTCTGATTGTGTTTATTTGGGTCCTGTCTCTTTTGTCCTTGATGAGCCTGCTTAATGGCTTGTCAATTTTGTTTATCTTTTCACAAAACCAGTTCCTGGACTCATTGATCTTTAGAATTGTGCTTTTAGTCTCTATGTCATTTAATTCTGCTCTGATCTTAGTTATTTCCTTCTTTCTACTTGCTCTGGGCTGTCTTTGCTGTTGATCCTCAAGTTCTTGTAC
>PVKU01009368.1:24761-62842 GCA_004027475.1 Anoura caudifer
TAGGCCTGTATTGCTATGAACTTTCCTCTAAGGACTGCCTTTGCTGTGTCCCATAAGTTTTGGGTTGTTGTGTGTTCATTTTCATTTGTTTCCAGAAACTTTTTGATTTCCTCCCTAATTTCATTCTTGACCCATTCATTGTTTAATAGCATGCTATTCAATCTCCATGATTTTGAGGACTTTGTGTTTTTCCCCTTGGCGTTGGTTTCTAGCTTCAGTCCCTTGTGGTTGGTGAAGATGTTTGGTATGATTTCAATTTTCTTGAATTTGATGAGGTTAGTTTTGTGACCTATCATGTGGTCTATCTTTCAGAATGTTCCATGTACATTTGAATAGAAAGTGTATTTAGTTTCTTTGGGATGAGAGGCTCTATATATATCAGTTAAGTCCATTTAATCTAGGGTGTCATTCAATGCCACAATATCTTTGCTGATATTTTGTTTAGAAGATCTGTCCATTTTTGAAAGTGGGGAGTTAAAATCCCCTAGTATAATTGTGTTGCTGTCAATATCTTTCTTGAAGTCCTCTAAGATTTTCTTTATGTATTTAGGTGCTCCTATATTGGGTGCATATATATTTACAATATTTATGTCTTCCTGGTGGATTCTTCCTTTGAGTATTATGAACTGATCCTCAGGATCTCTCTTTATGGCTCTTCTTTTGAGGTGTATTTTTTCTGATATGAGTATTGCTACCTGGGCTTTTTTTTTCCTGTCCATGTGCTTGGAAATTTTTTTTCCAGCCCTTCACTTTGAGTCTGTGTAGGTCTTTTGTCCTGAGGTGGGTCTCTTGTAGGCAGCATATGTGTGGGTCATGCTTTCTTATCCATTCAGCTATTCCATGCCTTTTGATTGGAGCATTTAATCCATTTACATTTAAAGTTATTATTGATAGGTATTTATTCATTTCCATTTTTATACCTGTGTTCCTCTCCCTCTCTCCTTTCCTCCCTTTCCTTAAAGCAGGCCCTTTAGTATCTCTTGCAGAGCTGCCTTGGTACAGGTGTATTCTTTTAGACTTCTTTTGTCTGGGAAGCTCTTTATTTGGCTTTCTATCTTGATTGAAAGCCTTGCTGGGTAAAGCAGTCTTAGTTGCAGGCCTTTGGTTCTCATTACTTGGAATATTTCTTGCCATTCTCTTCTGGCTTGGAGTTTTTCCATTGAGAAGTTGGATGCTAACTTAATCGGGGCTCCCTTGTATGTTACTTCCTTTTTCTCCCTTGCTGCCTTTAAGATTCTCTCTTTGTCTTGGAATTTTGCCATTTTAATTATAATGTGTCTTGAAGTGGGCCTCTATGGATTCCTCTTGATTGGGACTCTCTGTGATTCCTGGATTTGTGTGACTTTTTCTCTCATCAAATTAGGGAAGTTTTCCATCATTACTTTTTCAAATAGGGTTTCTATTCCTTGCTTTTCTTCTTCTCCCTCTGGTATCCTTATTATACAGATATTATTATGTTTCATACTACCTTGCATTTCTCTTAATCCCTCTTCATTCTTTGTAAGCCTCTTTTCCTTTTCCTGCTCCTTCTGGCTGATTTTTTCTACTTTTTCCTACAACTTGCTGATCCGATCTTCTGATTCATCGATTCTGCTTTTCATTCCTTCCACTGTGTTCTTCAGTTCAGAAATTTTATTTTTCATTTCCTCTTGTCCCTTGTTGATAGTTTCTATTTCCTTTTTCATGTTGATATAGTTTGCAGTGAGTTCATCATAGCTTCCGTGTAGTTTTTGGTCGCTCATTGAGAGCCCTTGGAGCTTCCTGACAACCATTGCTTTAAACTCAAAATCTGATAGTTGAGCTGCCTCCATTTCATTTAGCATTCTTTCTGGGGCTTCCTCCTTTTCTTTCATTTGGGGATTGTTTTTTTGTCTTCCCATTGTTTGTGAGACTCTTCTTGTCAGTCTCAGCTTCTTAAATTTATTTGTTCTGGTTCCCTGGGTTTATGTTGTGAACTTCTGTGGTAGAATGCCTGTGAAATTCAGTGGTGCTATGTCCTTCGGTTATCCTGGTGTTCACTGCTTCCAGTGTCTCAGCTGTTTAAATGCCCCTTCTTTGGGGCCAACTCTGGTCTTTCCACAGTTCCAGGGGTTTTTTGTTGTTGTTGTTTGTTTGTTTGTTTTGTTTTTGTCTCACTCATATGTGTTTAAAAAGAGAAAAGAGAAGGAAGGGAAAAAAGAAAAGAAGGAAAGGGAAATAAAAAAATGAAAAGAGAATAAAGAAAAGTGGAATGAAAAAGAAAAAAGAGAAAAAAGACAAGAAGAAGAGATAAGCTTGGAAAGAAAGGAAGAACAAGTAAAACAAGAAAGAAGTAATGAGAAGGAAAAAGGAGTTGAGGGGTAAAAAAGATCAAAATAATGAAAAAGGGAAAAAGAAAAAAAACACAAAAAAATTGAAAAACTGAAAAACACCAAAACCACTAATTCTTGCTGTTATCAATCTTGCCAAGCTGGTTTTCCTGGCCTTGATGACTGCAGTGGCCGAGGGGTGACTGTATTGGTTTTTTTTTTTTTCCTTGTTCAGCACTCAGTTTTCTCTGGGCTATTGTCCTCAAAGCTATCCCAAGATTCCCCGCACAGGGTCCCAGGCGCCAAGTGTGGTCGCGCGCCCGCAAGCCCTGATGTTCCCTGAGTCTTCCTTGCACATGTGCCAACTGTCCCACAGACACGGTTCAATCCCTATGCAGATTGCACACCAGTGTTTAAGATCTCCCAGCAGCCCACTCGGGCCTCCGATTGCGAGTCGGCGTGATGGCGCCAGAAGACCGTATTGCTGTTTCCTACTGGTGCGAGTGCCCATGATGGGCTGAGAGACCATATCGGTGCCCAGGGACTGTGTGCCGGGTCTCTCTGGGTACGCTGATGCCACGATCCCCGTGCAGCTCTTTATGATCCCCGTGCAGCTGTTTACAATGTCGCGTGGGCGCAGACAAAAGTGTGTGCTCCAACACTCAGTCCTCCCAGGGCTATAAGATCTTAACTCCTCTCTGTGAGATTTCAAGCAACCAGGTTTATACCGGTGCTGCTGAGTCCCTGCTTGGTTGTTCAGGGAGTGGTTTCTCCAGCTCCCTCCCTAGAGACTTACAGCCAGCCCTGGCCCAGTTTCTCAGACCCCGCCCTGGTCTCTGCGCCACCGGAGTACTCTCGTTACCGTCCTGTTTTTCAATGTCCACTGCAAATTTTCGATCATCTGTTTTCAAATATGCTGTGTTTTTGGTGTCTGTTTGCTGTGCTGCATTGAAAAATGTCCCGGTTTAACACCTGTGTGAAGGGGGAAGAGGGATGTGCATCCTCTTACCGCACCGCCATCTTCTCTCTCCTCTTATAGTTTTCATAGTACAAGTTTTTCATCTATTTGGTTAAATTTATTCCCAAGTATTTTATGCTGTTTGATGCAATTATAAAAGAAATTCTTTAAAAGATTTTTTCTGTTCATTTGTTTTTAGTGTATAGAAACACAGCATATTTCTGTATATTAATTCTGTATTCTGCAACTTTTCTGAATTCATTTAGTATTTCCAATAATTTCTGGTGGATTCTTAGAGTTTTCTGTATGTAGTATCATGGCATCTGCAAATAATGAGGGCTTTTCTTATTCCCCCTCTGATTTGGATGCCTTTTTATTTTTTATTATCTGATTTTTGTGACTAGGACTTCTAATACTGTGTTGGGAATCCTTGAGTTGTTCCTGATCTTAGGAAAGCTTTCACCTTTTCACCCTTGAGTATAATATTAGCTGTGTGTTTGCCATATATAGACTTCATTATGTTGAGATATGTTACTTTTATACCCACTTTGTTGCGAATTTTTATTATAAAAGGATATTGAAAGTTGTCAAATGCTTTTTCTGCATGTATTGAGATCATTATATATTAAATTATTTTATATATAAATATATATTTTAAATAAAACTAAACATTTTATTTTATTATATATAACATATGTGTGTATATATATAATTTCTCACCCAATGATGTTTATTGATTTGACAGAGAAAGAGAGAGAGAGACAGAGAGAGAGCGAGAGAGACAGAGAGAGAGATGAGAGAGAAAAATTGATTGCTTAGTTCCCATGCATATGCCGCAGGGATTGAATCCACAACTGAGGTATGTGCTCTATTGTGAATTTAACCCATAACCTTTCTGGTGTATGAGTTGACACTCCAAACAACTGAGCCACCAGCCAGGATAGAGGTGATCATATTTATTTTTATTGATTATGCTATTATATATATGGGACTGTTCTGTGTGGCATGGGAAATGTAGCCCAGCCCCCACTTGGAAAGGCCAATGGGGAGGGAGGTCCTGCACACAGGACTCACACCCACAGATAGGCTCTCCTGTAGGGGAATCAGGCCTGGATTGTTCCTAGGCTGCTTTGAGGCTTGCTTTTGCTAAAACTCCCTCACCCTGAATTGAGGCAGCAAATGTTTACTGTATATCTTTAAAGTAACTTCCTAAAATATATGCTAAACCTTCCAAGGATGAGTTTAACCAGTTCAACCACTTTTCCCTTTGCACTTGCAAATATCCTTCTTCTTTGGTGTAATTAGCAACATCCTCTCCTTTGTTTTCTGTAAAAGGTAACCACCAAAAGTGAAACTGTGTATAGTAAATGAGGACCATCCTTCATGTAATGTGCCCAGAAAATCAATAAAAGCTTGTCCAGGCAAGAGTTGCAGCCCTCTCTCACTCAAGAGAGTGGCCATACTGTCCCTTTTTCTCCACAGGACTTCTATAGTCCATGTTAATTTGTCCATCGCAGCCACAACACACGGATCCTGTGGGCCTGCGTATACATTAATTACAGTTGTCCTAATTTTCTCCCTTTGTTCCCCTCCACCCAGCATTCTCAACTCCCTCAGGTAATCCTCACACTATCGTTCATGTCCATGAGCCATGTATATTCTTTGGCTACTCTGTTTCCTATACTCTACTTTATATCCTGATGGCTATTCAGTAACTGCCTGTATGTACTTTTTAATCCCTTCACATCTTCACCCTTTCCCCTAAACCCCTCTCCCATCTGACAACCATAAAAATGCTCTCTATATCTGTGATTCTATCTCTATTTATCTTGTTTGCTTAGTTTGTTTTTTGGATTTAATTGTTGGCAGGTATGCATTTATTACCATTTTATTGTTCATAGTTTTGATCTTCTTTACTTAATTCTTTTTAACATTTCATATAATGATGGTTTGGTGATGATAAACTCCTTTAGTTTCTTGTTGTCTGAGAAATTCTTTATTTGCTCTTGAATTCCAAATGATATCTTTCCTAGGTAGAGCAATTTTGTCTGTAGGTCCTGCCACTGGACCCTTCAGGACATCTCCTACATTAAGCCATGCTACCAAGACAGGGAGTCATAGCAGCTTCATCAAATATATAGAAACAGACACAGGAAGGCTGCCAAAATGAGGAGACAAGAAAATATAGCCCAAATGAAAGAATAGATCAAAACTCCAGAAAAAGAACTAAACAAAATGGAGATAAGCAATCTGTCAGATGCAGAGTTCAAAACATTGGTTATAAGGATGTTCAAAGAACTGAGGGCCTCAACATCATAAAATAGATCCAGTCAGAAATGAAGGATATAGTAATTGAAGTAAAGAACAATTTACAGAGAAACAAGAGTAGAGTGAATAAAGTCAAGAATCAAGTCAATGATTTGGAACATAAGAAAGCAAAAACAAACTAATCAGAGAAACAAGAATAAAAAAGAATTAAAAAAAATGAGGATAGTATGAGCAGCCTCTGGGACAACTTCATACAAGTCGTATTTTTTTTTATCCCTTATTTTGTTAACGTGATGTATCTTGTTGATGGATTTATGGATATTGAACCATTCTGGCATCATTAGGATGAATCCCATTTGGTTATGGTTAATAATCCCTTAAATGCATTGTTGAACCTCGTTTGCTAATTTTGTTTCTTTTTTTATTGTTGTTCAAGTACAGTTGTCTCCATTTTCCCCTACCTAATAATTCATTGAGAATTTTTGCATCTGTGTTCATCAAGGATATTGGATAATAACTTTCTTTTTATTATTTATTTTAAGTATATTTTATTGATTATGCTATTACAGTTGTCCTATTTTTTCTCCCCTTTATTCCCCTCTGCCCTTCAGCATTTCTCCACCAGCATTGCCCCCCTTACTTAGTTCATGTCCATGGGTCATACATATAAGTTCTTTGTCTTCTATATTTTCTATATTATTCTTAACCTCCCCATCTATTTTGTTCCTACCATTTATGTTTTTTACTCCCTGTACTTTTTCTACCATTCTCCCACACTTCCACTCCCTGCTGATAACCCTCCCTGTGATCTCCATTTCTGTGATTCTGTTCCTGTTCTAGCTGTTTGCTTAGTTTGTTTTTAGGTTCAGTTGTTGATAGTTGTGAGTGTGCTGTCATTTTACTGTTCATAGTTTTCATTTTCTTCTTTTTCTTAGATAAGTCCCTTTAACATTTCATATTATAAGGGCCTGGTGATGATGAGCTCCTTTAACTTGACCTTATCAAGGAAGTACTTTATCTACCCTTCCATTCTAAATGTTACCTTTGCTGGATAGAGTAATCTTGGATGTAGGTCCTTGCCTTCCATGTCTTCAAATACTTATTTCCAGCCCCTTCTTGCCTGCAAGGTTTCTTTGGAAAAATCACCTGATGGTCTTATGGGAATTTCTTTGTAGGTAACTCTCTCCTTTACTCTTGCTGTTTTCAAGATTCTCTCCTTATCTTTAATGTTGGGTAATGTAATTATGATGTGCCTTGGTGTGTGCTTTCTTGGGTCCAATCTCTTTGGGATTCTCTGGGCTTTCTAGAATTCCTAGAAGTCTATTTCCTTTGCCAGATTAGGGAAGTTCTTCATTATGTTTTCAAATAAGTTTTCAATGTCTTGCTCTTCCTCTTCTCTTTCTGGCACCCCTATGATTCTGATGTTGTAACATTTAAAGTTGTCCTAGAGGTTGCGAAGTCTCTCCCCATATTTTTGAATTCTTGTTTCTTAATTCTGTTCTTGTTGAATGTTTATTTCTTCCTTCTGCTCCAAATCATTGATTTGAGTGCCAGTTTCCTTCCCTTACTGTTCGTTCCCTGTATATTTCTTTATTTCACTTTGCACAGGCATCACTTTTTTCCTCTATTTTGCAACAACACTCAACCATTTCTGTGAACATCCTGATTACCAGTGTTTTAAACTTGCCCCGATAGGTTGGCTATATCTTCATTTCTTAGTTGTATTTTTTCTGGAGCTTTGATCTGTTCCTTCATTTCAGCCATATTCTTTGTCTCAGGGCAGCTGTTACATTATAAAGAGTGGAGCCGTAGGTATTCACCATTGTGGGGCATTCACATTGTTGTATGTGGCAGAGGGGTCACAGAGGTAAAAATGCCCCTTGCTTGTCTCTCAGCTGGCTTTCAGTCACTTTCCCTGCTACCCAGAAGCAAAGTGGGTCTTTCTGGTACTGATTCCTGGGTGAGTGGGTTGTATGTTCTAGGACACTGTGGATCTCTCCAGTGACTCTCCTGTGAGGCTGAGAGTTTCTCCCACTGAAGCACCTCCTACAGAATTTTACAGTCAGAGGTTTTGAGACTTTCGTTTCTTGTGCTACATCCCTGGTTGGGCAGTCTGTCTCACTCCCCCATTGTTCCTCTCAGTTTATCTGAACAAAAATGTGGGTCCACCTGGTCCTCCATCCACTATCTTGCTGCATGTCCTCTCTGCCCTGGCTGTCCATCTCTGTACCTCCTACCAGTATGAATGAATGGTTCTTCTTTAACTCCTTGGTTGTTGGACTTCCATACAGTTTGATTTTCTGGCAGTTCTGGTTATTTTTTCTTTTTTAATTTGTTTTTGTCCTTCTTTTGGTTGTGCAAGGAAGTAAAGTGTATCTACCTATGCCTCCATCTTAGCTGGAAGTTCTGTTTTTTAAAAAATAATGTCTTTGTCTGGTTTTGCTATCAGGTTGATGCTGGTTTCATAGAATAAGTTTGGATATGTTCCTTCCTCTGTTATTTTTTGGCAATAGTGTAAGAAGTTTTGGTATTAATTCTTCTTTGAATATTTGGTATAATTTACTGTAAAGCCACCTGTCCCTGGACTTTTATTTGCTGGGAGTTTTTGATTTCTATTTTCATTTAATTGCGAGTAATCAATCTGTTTAGATTTTGTGGTTGTTCCTGGTTCAGTCTCGTGAGGTTATATGCTTCTAGAACTGTATCCATTTCTCTTAGATTGTCAAATTTATTGACATATAATTATTCATAGCATTCTTCAATAATTCTTTGTATCTCTGTGATGTCAGTTGTAATTGCTGTTTTACTAATGATTTTATTAATTGGGCTGTCTTTTGTTTATAATGGCTAAAGGTTTGTCAATTTCATCTATCTTTTCAAAGAACCAGCTCTGAATTTCATTGATTTTTTCTATTGTTTTTTAAATTTCTATTTCTTTTATTTTTGCTCTGATATTAATTTTTTCCTTCCTTCTGTTTATTTTGGGTTTTGTTTGTTCTTGTTCTGATTCCTTTAGGCATAGAGTTTAGATCATTTATTTGGGACTTTTCTTGTTCTTTAAGGCTGGCCTGTATAGCTATGCTCTTAGAACTGCTCATGCTGCATCCCATAAATTATGAAAAGTTTTATTTTAATTTTTATTTGTTTCAGGATTGTTTTTACTTCTTGTATCAGTTCCTCTGTAATAAATTGGTTGGTTTTATAGCATGTTGTTTACTCTTCACATATTTGAGGGGTTTTTTTCAGTGTTTTTCCTGTAGTTGATTTCTACTTTCATGATGTGGTCAGAAAAGATACTAATTGTGATATCTATCTTCTTGAATATATTAAGGCTTATTTTGTAGCCTAATATGTGAAATATGCTGGAGAATGTTCTATATGCACTTGAGAAAAGTGTATTCTGTAGGTTTCGGATGAAATGTTTCAGAAGTGTCGATTAACTCAATCTGGTCTTATCTGGCAATTAGGTCATTATTTCCTTATTAATTTTTATCCATTGACATGAATAGGGTATTAAAATCCTGTATAGTTACTGTATCTGTGGATTTCTCCCTTTACATTCTTTGATAATTGCATTATACATTTAGGTGCTCCTGCATCAGGTGTGTAGATATTTATGTCTTTTATACCCTCTTTGATTGACCACTTTATCATTATAGAATATCCTTCTTTGTATTTTTAACTTTTTTTGTTGTAAAGTCCATTTTGTCTGATATGAATATTGCTACCACAGCTTTCTTTACATTTTTATTATCATGGAATATCTTTTTCCACCCCTTTACTTTCAGTCTATGTGTGTCTTTGGATTTGAAATGAGTCTCTTATAAGTAGGATGTACATGGGTCATGTTTTTTAATACATTCAGCCACCCTATGACTTTTTATTCAAGCATCTAATCTATTTACATTTAAAGTAATTATTATAAGTATGTACTTATTACCAGGTTTTTGTTGCTTTTATAGTTCTTTCCTTTTTTGTTCTCTCCTGACATCTTCCCTTGTGGTTTGCTTTTATCTTTAGTGTCTTAGTTGGGTTCCTTTCTCTCTGTTCCTTTCATATCTTCTGTAGATTTTTGTTTTGTGGTTACCATGGGGTTTCTGTATATCAATCCATAACTACAGCAGTATATTTGAAGTCAATAGGTGATTAGGTTTGAACATTTTCTCTAAGGACTACATTTTTACTCTCCTCTACACACTGTATGTTAGTGATGTCATGTTTTAGATCTTTTTATGTTATATATCTAATCTCCTAACTACTTATTGTAGTGTGTGTTGAGTTTGATACCTTTTATTTGACCTCATAGTAGCTTTTTAAATGCCTGATTCACTGCTTTTGTTAAATATTGGATTTTACCTGTGAGATTTTTCCTTTTCTCATAGTTCTTATTTTTGGTTATAGCTTTTACTTTTTGGATTACAGAGGACCTTTTCTTAAAAAAATATTTTATTATTATTCAAGTACAGTTGTCTGTATTTACCCCCCACAACTCCCCCCACCCCAGCCATCCTCACCTCCCTCCCCTGATTGCACCCCCTTGGCTTTGTCCATGTGTCCTCTATAGTTGTTCCTGAAAACCTTCCCCTCTTTCCCCCCATTATCCCCTCCCACCTCCCCTCTGGTTACTGTCAGATTGTTCTTAATTTCAATGTCTCTGGTTATATTTTGTTTTGCTTGTTTGTTTTGTTGACTAGGTTCCACTTAAAAGTGAGATCATATGGTATTTGTCTTTTACTGCCTGGCTTATTTCACTTTGCATAATGCTCTCCAGGTTCATCCATGCTCTTACCAAGGGAAGGAGCTCTTTCTTTCTTTCTACTGCATAGTATTCCATTGTGAAAATGTACCACAGTTTTTTGATCCATTAATTTACTGATAGGCACTTAGGTTTCTTGCAGCTCTTGGATATTGTAAATTGTGCTGCTGTGAACATTGGGGTGTATAGATTCTTATGGATTGGTAAACATTTCTTATAAAGCTGGTGTAATAGTGATGAATTCCTTTAGATTTTGCTTGTCCAGGAAACACTTTATCTCTCCTTTAATTGTGAATGATAACCTTGCTGAATAATTTATTATAAGTTATAGCTTATTTATTTCTAGCATTTTAAAGATGACCTGTGACTCCCTTCTGGCCGTTAAAGCTGTGGAGAAATCAGTGGGGAGACTTATGAGGTTTCCTTGATGGTATTGGAGCACATATAGATACTGATATTAGAGTCTGCCTTTTGTGCTTTTCTCATGCTATGTACATGGATCTAGGTCAAAAAATTGAGGTCAGATCTGCTTTGGGCACCCCATGTACTTACATTTGTACTATATGTCTCCTTAACCGGGGCGAGAAGTACTAGTGGACAGTTTCAGAAATTAAGTCCATCTTTTTAAAATTTTATTTTAATTGCTCTTGTACAGTTTTCTGTCTTTTGCTCCCATTCCAGCCCACTGCCTCAGCCCTCCCCACACCCCTCCCATTTCCACCCCCCTAGTTTTGTCCATGTGACCTTCATACTTGTTGCTCCAAACTCCTCCACTTTACCCCTGAAATTCCCTAACTTCTCCGCTCTGATGACTATCAACCCCTTCTCAATTTCAGTGTCTTTGGTTATATTGTGACTGCCTGCCCATTTGTTCTGTTGATTAGGCTCCTGTTAAAGGTGAGATCATATGATATTTGTCCTTCACTGCCTGGCTTACCTCACTTAGCATAATGCTCTCCAGCTCTATCCATGCTGCCACGAAGGGTAGGAGTTCCTTCTTTCTTTCTGCTGCATAGAATTCCATTGTGTAAATGTACCAAAGTTTCTTGATCCATTCATTTACTAATGGGCACCTAGGTTGCTTCCAACACTTGGCTATGGTAAATTGTGCTGCTATAAACATTGGGGTGCATAGATTCTTTTGGATTGGTGTTTCAGAGTTCTTAGGATATAATCCTAGCAGTGGAATCGCTGGCTCAAAAGGTAGATCCATTTTTAGTTTTCTTAGGAAATTCCATACTGCTTTCCATAGTGGTTGTACCAGTCTGCAATCCCACCAACACTGCACTAGGGTCCTCTTTTGTCCACAACCTCTCCAACACTTGTTGTTTGTTGCTTTATTTATGATGGCCATTCTGACAGGTGTGAAGTGGTATCTCATTGTGGTTTTAATTTGCATCTCTCTGATAGCGAGCGATATTGAGCATCTTTTCATGTGTTTCTGGATCTTCTGTATGTCGTCCTTGGAGAAGAGTCTGTTTAAGTCCTTTGCCCATTTTTTAATTGGGTTGCTTGTCTTCTTAGAGTGGAATCATGTAAGTTCTTTGTATATTTTGGAGATTAAACTCTTGTCTGAGGTATCATTGGCGAATATATTTTCCCTTACAGCTGGTTCTCTTTTTATTTTAATACTGTTTTCTTTAGCCATGGAGAAGCTTTTTATTTTGATGAGATCCCATTTGTTTATTCTTTCCTTTATGTCCCTTGCTTTAGGGGACATATCAGTAAAAATTTTGCTGCGTGAAATGTCTGAAATTTTCCTGCCTATGTTCTCCTCTAGGACTTTAATGGTATCACGGCTTCTATTTAAATCTTTTATCCACCTTGAATTTATTTTTGTGTATGGTGTAAGTTTGTGTTCAAGTTTCATTTTTTTGCACATAGCTGTCCAGTTCTCCCAACACCACTTGTTGAAGAGACTACTTTTACTCCATTTTATGTTGCTGCCTCCTTTGTTGAATATTAATTGACCATAGAGAATTGGGTTTATTTCTGGGCTCTCTGTTCTATTCCACTGGTCCATGTTCCTGTTTTTGTGCCAGTACCAGGCTCTTTTGATTACAGTGCCCTTGTAATACAGTCTGGTGTCAGGTATTGTGATCCCTCCTACTTTGCTCTTCTTTCTCAAAATTGCAGCAGCTATTTGAGGTTGTTTAAGGCTCCAAATAAATTTTTGAAGTGTTTGTTCTATATCTGTGAAACATGTCATTGGTAATTTGATAGGTATTGCATTGAATCTGTAAATTGCTTTGGGTAGTATGGACATTTTAATGATGTTAATTCTTCCAATCCATGAACACATTATATGTTTCCATTTGTTTGTGTCTTCCTTAATTTCTTTCTTCAGTGTTGTGTAGTTTTCTGAATATAGATCCTTTACTTCCTTGGTTAGGTTTATTCCTAGGTATTTTATTTTTCTTTTTGCTATATCAAATGGGATTTTTTCCTTGACTTCTGCTTCTGATCTTTCGTTGGTGGTATACAAAAATGCCTTTGATTTCTGGATATTGACTTTGTATCCTGCTGTTTGGCCAAATTCATTTACTAGGTCAAGCAGCTTTTTGGCCAAGTCTATAGGATTTTCTATGTACACTATCATGTCATCTGCAAACAATGATAGCTTTATTTCCTCCTTTCCAATTTGGATGCCTTTTATTTCCTTTTCTGGTCTAATTACCATGGCTAAGACTTCCAATACTGTATTGAATAGAATGGTGAATGTGGACAACTTTGTCTTGTTCCTGATCATAGTGGAAAAGATTTTAGTGTTTGCCCATTGAGTATGATGTTAGCCGTAGGTCTCTCATGTATGGCCTTGATTATGTTGAGGAATGCTCCCTGTATTCCCACTTTGCTGAGTGTTTTTATCATAAATGGGTGCTGTACCTTATCAAATGCTTTTTCCGCATCTATTGAAATGATCATGTGATTTTTGTCTTTGCTTTTGTTTATGTGATGTATTACATTTACTGATTTGCGAATGTTGAACCAACCTTGCATCCCTGGGATGAATCCCACTTGGTCATGGTGTATGATCTTTTTGATGTATTGCTGGATGCTGTTTGCCCATATTTTGTTGAGGATTTTAGCATCTATGTTCATCAGTGATATTGGCCTGAAGTTTTCTTTCTTTGTTGTGTCTTTATCTGGTTTTGGGATTAGGATGATGCTGGCTTCATAAAAAGAGTTTGGGAGTGTTCCATCTTCTTGGATTTTTTGGAATAGTCTATGAATGATAGGGGTTAGCTCTTCCTTGAATGCTTTGTAAATTTCTCGTGTGAAAACATCTGGTCCCAGGCTGTTGTGTGTTGGGAGTTTCTTGATTACAGCTTCTATTTCCTCTGCTGTTATTGGTCTGTTCAGGCTTTCTGCTTCTTCCTCATTGAGTTTTGGGAGATTATATTTTTCTAGAATCATGTCCATTTCACCTAATTTTTCAAATTTCTTGGCATATAGTTCTTCATAGTAATTTCTTACAATGCTTTGTATTTCTGTGGGGTCAGTTGTAATCTCTCCTCTTTCTTTTCTCATTGTGTTTATTTGGGTCCTCTCTCTTTTTTTCCTAATTAGCCTGCTTAAAGGCTTGTCAATTTTGTTTATGTTTTCAAAGAACCAGCTCCTGGATTCATTGATCCTTAGAATTGTGCTTTTAGTCTCTATGTCATTTAATTCTGCTCTGATCTTGGTTATTTCCTTCCTTCTACTTGCTCTGGGCTGTCTTTGTTGTTGTTCCTCAAGTTCTTGTAGGTGTAGGGTTAAGTTGTTTGTTTGGAATGTTTGTATCTTTTTTAGGTAGGCCTGTATCACTATAAATTTCCCTCTGAGTACTACCTTTGCTATGTCCCATAAGTTTTGGGTTGTTGTGAGTTCATTTTCATTTGTTTCCAGAAACTTTTTGATTTCTTCCCTAATTTCATTCTTGACCCATTCATTGTTTAATAGCATGCTATTCAATCTCCATGATTTTGAGGATTTGGGGTTTTTCCCATCAGGGTTGGTTTCTAGTTTCAGTCTGTTGTGGTCAGAGAAAATGCTTGGTATGATTTCAATTTTCTTGAATTTGTTGAGCCTTGCTTTGTGTCCTGTCATGTGGTCTATCTTTGAAAATGTTCCATGTGCATTAGAAAAGAATGTGTATTTAGTTTCTTTGGGATGAAGGGCTCTATATATATCAGTTAATCCCATTTCATCCAGAATGTTGTTCAATGCCACAATATCTTTGTTGATTTTTGTTTGGAAGATCTGCCCATTTTTGACAATGGGGTGTTAAAATCCCCTTCTATAATTGTATTGCTGTCAATATCTTTCTTGATGTCCTCTAAGATTTGTTTTTATGTATTTAGGTGCTCCTATGTTGGGTGCATATATATTTACAATGCTTATGTCTTCTTGCTGGATTCTTCCCTTAAGTATTATGAAGTGACCTTCTGGATCTTTCTTTATGGCTCGTCTTTTGAAGTCTATTTTGTCTGATATGAGTATTGCTACCCTGGCTGTTTTTTCCTGTCCATGTGCTTGGAAAATTTTTTTCCAGCCCTTCACTTTGAGTCTGTGTAGGTCTTTTGTCCTGCGGTGGGTCTCTTGTAGGCAGCATATGTGTGGGTCATGTTTTCTTATCCATTCAGCTGTTCTATGCCTTTTGATTGGAGCATTTAATCCATTTACATTTAATGTTATTAGTGATAAGTCCTGATTCATTGCCATTTTCGTACCTATGTTCCTCTCTCTCTCTCTCTCTCTCTCTCTCTCTCTCTCTCTCTCTCTCTCTCTCCTCCTTTTCCTTTCTTTCCTTAAAACACTCCGTTCAGCATCTCTTGCAGAACTGGTTTGGTAGAGTTGTATTCTTTGAGACTTCTTTTGTCTGGGAAGCTCCTTATTTGGCCTTCTATCTTGATTGAAAGCCTTGCTGGGTAAAGTAGTCTTGGCTGCAGGCCTTTGGTTCTCATTACTTGGAATATTTCTTGCCATTCTCTTCTAGCTTGGAGCGTTTCCATTGAGAAGTCAGCTGCCAGCCTTATTGGATCCCCCTTGTACGTTACTTCCTTTTTCTCCCTTGCTGACTTTAAGATTCTCTCTTTGTCTTGGAATTTTGCCATTTTATTTATAATGTGTCTTGCAGTGGGCTTCCTTGGGTTCCTCTTGATTGGGACTCTGTGTTTCCTGGATTTGTGTGACTTTTCCTCTTATCATATTAGGGAAGTTTTCCATCATCACTTTTTCAAAAAGGGTTTCTAACGCTTGCTCTTCTTCTTCTCCTTCTGGTATCCCTATTATACGGATATTATTAAGTTTCATATTGTCTTGCATTTCTCTTAATCCCTCTTCATTCTTTTTGAGCCTCTTTTCCTTTTCTTGCTCTTTCTGGGTGTTTTTTTCTACTTGGTCCTCCAACTTACTAATCCGATCTTCTGCTTCATCAATTCTACTTTTCATTCCTTCCACTGTATTCTTCAGTTCAGATATTGTACTCTTCATTTCCTCTTGGCCCTTGTTGATAGTTTCTATTTCCTTTTTCATGTTGATATAGTTTGCAGTGAGTTCATCATGGCTTCCCTGTAGTTTCTGGTAGCTCATTGAGAGCTCATGGAGCTTCCTGACAACCATTGTTTTGAACTCAAAATCTGACAGTTGAGCTGCCTCTGTTTCATTTAGCATTCTTTCTGGGGCTTCCTCCTTTCCTTTCATTTGGGGATTATTTCTTTGTCTTCACATTGTTTTTGAGATTTGTCTTATTAGCCTTAACTTTTTAAATTGATCTGTTCTGGCTCCCTGGGCTTATGGTGTGAACTGTGGTAGAATACCTGTGAGATTCAGTGGAGCTGTCTGCTTCAGATATCCTGGTGTTCACAGATTCTGCTGTCTTATCTGTTGAAATGCCCCCTCCTTGGGATCATCTCTGTTTTTTTTACAATTCCAGGGCTGGTTTTTTGTTGTTGTTTTGTTCTGTTTTGTTTTTGTCTTACTTGTGGGTATTTAAAAAGAGAAAAGAGGAAATAATGGAAAGAGAAGAAAGAAGAGAAGAAAGAAAAAGAAAAAAAAGAGGACAGAAGAGAAAAAAGAAAAAAGAGGAAGCAAGGAGAGATAAAATTGGAAAGAAAGGAAGAAGGAATAAGGCAAGAAAGAAGATATGCAAAGCAAAGGATGGTGAGGGGAAAAAATAAAAATAAAAAATAAAAATAAAAATAAAAAATAAATATAATAAAAAATAATAGAGAAAAGTTAGAAAAAAAATAAAATTTAAAAAGAGAAAGAGGAAAAAGAGAAAAAAGCAACAAGAAAAAAGAAAAAAAAATTTAAAAAACCCAACAACTCTTGCTGTTTTCAATCTTGCTGAGCTGGTGTTTCTGGTCTTGTTGGCTGCAATCATCTAGGGGTGACAGTATCGCTTTTGTCCCTGTTCAGCACTCATCTATCTTTGAGCTACTGTCCTCAGGGCTAGTCCTGGGACTCTCTGCTCAGGGCCTCAGGTATAAGTTCTGAGGATGTGTGTGCCTATCCTAGTTGCACGCAGGTGCCTATGATCTCGCAGCCACCTGTGGTCACATACAGGAGCCAATCCTTGCACAATCATCCCCAATGGATGGCAGGCTCAGGCACGTGGCTGCCCCTCCAGCACTGGGTACTGGAGGCTGGAGAGTTCAGACGGGCGGTGGATCAGCCTCCCCGCAGGCGCGCGCCTGCCACAATGGCTCCTAGGCTGGCACGCTCAGGCGGGCGGCTGAACAGCCGTCCCGAGGGCACAGGCCTGTTCCAATGGCGCTGGGCGCTGGAGGTCCCGCCAGCCCAGGTGCGTGGCTGTCTCAATGTTACCAGGATCAAATGACCTGTGGGCACTGGCCTCCCGCAAGGCCACGCCTACAGCTGCCCATCGGGTGCTGGGGGCCAAAGGCCCCGGGAGCTCAGGTGTGTGGCTGACCCAGTGGCACTGGCCACCAACAATCAGGCGAGCTCCGGTATGCGGTCCTTCCCCGGGATATGCGTGGGTGTTCACACCCCCAGCTTGTCTGCCACTGAGATCCCAACTCCTCTCTGTAAGATTTCAAGCAACTGGGTTTATCCCAGTGCCGCTAAAATTTTGTTTGGCTGGGGAGGGAGCAGTTGACCCAGCTCCCTCCCTATTCTTGTGGCGAGCCTGGCAAGAGCCCACCTGGGCCTCAGTCCCGGCCCTGATGTCTGCACTGTCCCTTGGGCTCTTATTGTTCTGAAGCACTCTCCTTACCGTCTGGTCCTCCAGTGTCCACTACAATTCCTTGATTTCCTGACTTCAAATATGCTGTGTTTCTGATGGCTGTTTGCTCCGTTCCGATGCAAATCAGCCAAAATATTCTCCTGTGTGTAGGGGGGAGTGGAATATGCTCCTTCCTACTGTGCCGCCATCTTAGATCTCCTAAGTCCATCTTTAGCTATTGAGGTTAGTTGAGTTGGAGATCCTCTTTAGGCAGAATCCAAGAAAAACATAACATCCCCAACTTTCTAACTCTTTGTTGATGTTCTCCCTAAATTCCTCTAATCTACACAATTGTTGAACATCCTTATGACCCTTTCTTTTATTTCTTTATCAGGAAAATTACTTATCTCCATTGCTCAGGGGTTATTTTTCCCAGGGGAATTTTTCTTCATTTGAGAGATACACCTCTGTCTTTTCATTTTGTTTAACTTTCTATGCTTGCTTTAGTGAATAAGCCTTTTAAAATCTCTATCTCTCCAGTCTACATAAGGTGGCCTTGTATAAAAGGAGCCTCGGTGTTATCTCTGTATGCTGGATGGTTTTAGCAGCCTGTAGGAGCTGAGCTGGCACCTAAAGAAAGCATCCAGGGCATTGACCTAGCAAGTCATAGCAGCTCCAATTGGGGAAGCAAGGTACTTGTCATAATGCTCTATTGGTCCTACTTGCTCCCTTTTTTTCAAGGACAAAATGGGCTCAGGCAACATGTCTGCAAACATGCTGCAGCAACCTTGCAGGCAGGTATAACACATGGATGAGACTCCAACCCACCTTGTGTAGGCTGAGGTATCATAACAGCAGCATGGACACCTCTGACTCTGGAGAATCCCCACATTCTGAGAGAACTCCCATGGCTCCTCAGCCTTGTCTATAGTATATCTCTTTTCTGTTGTAAAGAAAGTGTTCCCATGTAGAAACAACCTCTGTATAGGTTTTTATTACAGGTAGTTTTGGGATTTTGTTTGAAGCTGAGCAGGAGCATGCTGACCCTGAGTCACTGGCCTGGAAGCCTGGAGCTCTGCCCAGCAGGAGACCAGGTAGGTATATGTAGTTATACCTTGTTGTTCCTGTTCATGTTCTTTGACTGGAGGCAAAAATGCTGCAGGCAATGTAACTAGGAAAGCCCTGCAGTGATCTTGCAAGCAGGTGAAAGCACCAGAATGAACTCCTTCCTACCCTATTAAAGCAGAGGTGAACATAAGCAATTGCATTATCAGCTCCTCCAGCCTAGAGTTCTCACAACTCCTGAAGGGCTTCCTTAGTTTCCCAGCCTTCTCTATTCAGTCTTTCTCTTGTTTTCTCTTTAGAAGTGTTGTTCAGGCCACGGTTGTTTTTTAAAAGTAATTCCTTTCTACATAACAAGTGTATTTGGGTTTGCTCATTGGTGGGGACAAGTTCAGCATTCTTCTATGGTGTTGCTATCTTGGACCTCTTGGAATTCTTCCTAAGAGTAATGCTATATAATTGTTTTACAAAATATTCCACCTTTTAGAAATATAAAAAATCCCATACAGTCTCTTAATGTAAATTGAAAAACACCATATATTTTAGCTAAAAAAATAGCAAAACAGTGAGACAAAGCCTTTCTTATTTACAAGAGACTTCTCTCTATTCCTTTGAAAATCACTGTCCTATCGGAAAGTGGAGCAGCAATAGAGCATAGACCAAGCCCAGCACAACAGGGGTAATTAATGTCACATAGCCTTGATGGTTTATTTTATTCTTGGTGTGTGATCATGTTTGATCATTTAAAAACGTACAAATATAACATTGTATGCATTTTATATTTGACTATGCTGTGGTCACATATGGACCTGAGTCTGTCTTATGATTGACTTCTAACCTTGTGTTCATTCTACTGTTTTTTCTCTTGGTATATAGCCTTATCTTGCTGTACTTTACAGAATTTACACTCAAAGGGAACTAAATTCATATGTAGCCAGAAATTCATTCCATCTTTGGAGAGAGACCTGCCAAGAGAAGAAAGTTTGAGTAGAACAATTGTCAACTTATTCTAAAAAAGAATTGTACCTAATTTTTATCACTTTCTACAAAGAAAATAAACCTTTCTCTTTCCTAAGAAATATTGATTGTAGAGAACTTTGACAACTAAGTACATCATTACAATTATCAATGATTAGAACTATAAATAAGAATAGGAAATAATTATCCTCTCCTACCTCGAAACTTGGTCTATATCTGCTGGTAATTTTTATACTGCCACCTCTCCTCAATCTAATGACATGGCACTACCTAGAATGGGAGGATATGCCTAAGTTTGGAGAGAAGGCAAGAGAAAGTTCAGGTGGGAAAAGGGAGAGAAGCAATCACCTCTGAAGGAGGCTCTGAGTCTAAGCCAGGAAGCAGAGAAATTGTCAAGGCTATTGCTCCAAGCATCATTTTAAGCTCAGGTTAATTATTCTAGATTCCTGCTATTACCTCCTATCATTTTGCTCTTCTGAATACCAGAGTCCCTGAATTTGTAAATGAAGTCACGAAACAACAGGAGAGTAAGAAATTGAAAGCACAATCAGCTGTAGAGCCAGTTTCCTAATCAATGGAAAGTTCTATCTGCTTGCCCAACAGTGTGACTTCTTTGCATTTCTTTCAGAAGATGAACAGAGGAAAGATAATCAAATAAACCCCCACCTATAGCTATGGTACATCTAAATAAGAAAGTATAATGAAAGGTTTTTGCTTGATTTTGAGGATCCAAGACACAGCTTTTCCCTTGATAATACCACATCTAAAAACTGCTTTCTCTTCCCAGTTGCACAGCCACTGAAATTCCCTCATCTAAAATGGTGTTGATGACCATTTGTAAAAAATAGTGTTTCAAAGGACACATGGGAAGTCTTACATAAAATCTTCTGTTGGTGAGCATATCTTTGTGCCAAATTAGTAGGATATTCTCTAGATGCACACTAAGCTGCTATAACAATGATCCCCAAAATAAAATAAAATTGAAAAAAATAAGAGTTTATTTTTCTCCTAGGATGAAAGGTGCAAGGTGAGAAGCTACCCATAACACCTGGCCTACAAGTTTGCTCCAATCATTAGCATTTGATAACTAACAGGAAAAAAAATAAGCAAAAAAAGGTCATCTAATATGGCATCACTTTTACTCACATTTCATTGGATCAAACTTCACTGCTCGACCACTAGTTACAAAGTAGACAAGAAACTGTAGTGTTTATTTTAGATGGGTGACCATGTGCCCAACAGCAACCTGAGTGGTTCCAAAAAGAAAAATGTGAGAATAGATATTGGGGAACAGCCATTTCTATCAAATGAGGTATTTATGGCAGTTTGGGTCAGCTTGCAATCTTCATTCCATAACACCACACTCATGGACCTTTTTGTAGTATCAGCCAATTGTGCCAGTTCATTTTACTCTATCCTTTGCTGACAGGTTGTCTTGTTATCCTGTGCCTATTTCCTCCATGTAAGTCAAACTCATTTGCCACTTCTGGCTTCCCTGAAAGTTTGTTTATAAATTAATTCATACTTCAAGTACTTAAACTTGTGTGCTGCCCTTGTATATAAACTTGTATATACAGAGTTTTCAGAAAGCTGTTGTTTGACCAGCATTTCAGCCTCTTCTGTTTTATTTGATTTCACCCAAAAATGGTGCATTGGTAAATCAAATCCAAGATGGAGGTGTCCTTCAGACACCATGCTTTGCTCTTGTGGCTGTACCTTTGGACAATGTCCATATCTGGTTCCACCACAGGACTAGGTCCTACACAAGGTCTTAATGTGTGGCTCTCCCCTACCTTCCCTAGGTTTCTTTGAGTGGGACTTTGTGTCATGCTCCCATGACCTGAAATTGCTACTCCAGTTTCTCTGATCACATGGGTAAGGATGACTGGATGATCAGCAGGCATTTTTCATCTCTGTCAGGTGATCTCATGTGTACTTTCCACAACTGCTACCATCAGATATATAATTGAGATTGAACTTGGAGGGATCAGAGATCTTTGGAGATATGTTCAATTGATCTGCATTACTTTAATTATCATATAAATTAAAAATTGACTTAAAAATGTTTATTGATAAAAGTACTAAGATACCAAAAGGCAATTTTTTTTTCTAGGATTTCACTGTTGTGGAACTTGAACCAGTCACAAAATCAATCAACTTTTAACTTTAGAATTCTAGGAATCCATTCTAAAGAGATAATCACACACATAAACAATAAAACTATGTGCCAAAGTATTAATCCTAGCATTATGTATTGTAATTAAACATTGGAAACTATTTAACTGTCCAAAAACAACAACAAAAAATCATTAAGAATATTGCTTCCCAGACTTCAATCATTCATGATTTCTCTACACTCATAATCAACTTGTATTTTTACTCATTTTATACTTTTCTTTTTAAATCAATTGCCCTTCTTTTAACTCAGCCTCATTCTAGGTGATAATATCCATGCCATTACAGGAATATGTAGTAGTTATTTATTTTTTCTGATATATATTAACATAAAACATAGCTATTATAAATATTTATCTGTATGCTAGCTAAAATAACCTTATTTACTATTAGTGATTCATGTACCTTAGATTTGTTAACTTAAAAAAATCACATTATACCACACCACAAAATACTTTTAAGCCATCAAAATTAGTTATTTTCTGTTTCTGTTTATGTTATGATGTTTAGTTTAGTAAAAAAATACTGCATGACTAACTTTTATAAAAATATGTATGTAAAAAATAAATAAAATATGCAATATTTATGCAACAGGATTAATAATATCTAGGTGGTGATATTAATAACTTGCTATTTTCTTTTTCACACTTTGCTATATTTTATGACAATGATTATGCATCACTTTTAAAGGTGAAAATAGTTTTATTTTTAAGCCTTTTATTAAACATCTATCTGATGAACCTATGACTAGGAATTGCCGACAGGTGCCTGTGACACCAAGGAACATACAGCACAGTAAACATGAGGCAATGAGCAAGTATAGTACAAATGTTGCTACAAAAATAAAGTCTCTTTCCCTTTGTTTAGTGCTCTTGTTCCATGTAAGGATCCAATGCTTTCCTAGTGACAGGTTGGAAGAATCAGAATAAGCTAGCTCCCCTGAGGACAAACAGATGTCTAATAAGACTGGGTGGATTTGATTGGATTGTCAGTAACTGAGACCTCCCAGAGACACCTTAAAAGCCAGCCCTTGAGGCATTTTCACAGGGTTATCCATTTTTACAGATGGGACCCTGCTTGGCCTTCTAAGACATGCAAGAATTAGAAATAGATGAGCTTTTCTACCCTGTTCTCATTCACACATGAGAAACACTGATGAACTGAAATCTTACAAGTCTCTGGATAAAGAGAAAGTTAACCTGTTCTTATAAAAAGTCATCTCAATAATGATGCAATAATGGTATATGTGATTGTTTAAGAAAATATAAATATTAATAAATTAACATGTCCAGTGTTAACGACAAAAAATGATTGCTAACAAATCTAATCAAAAGGAGCCAAAATCTTTGTTTGGATATAAACACTGGCCACCAGGGCTGGATCAGCCCCTGGGGTGAGTCTTGGAAATTAAAGTATAAATGGCATAGAGTCCCAGGCTTCAGGGAACTCAGACTTGAGCCAGAGCAGCAGAAAGTCAATCATGTGGCCTACTGAGATTCTTTGTTAACACAGGATCTGAATATTTAAACTAAAATGGGCAATGCTTTTTTATAATCAAATTTTTCTATATAATGATTTTTTTCTCATTCTATTGGTGGGATTATTTCTTCCTTTTGTCAAAAGTGTAATTATAGCTTTTATATCCTAACACTAAATAGCCACAGAGCCAATATGAATAAACAATCTTTATAAGGGAAAATGTAAGAAATTTAATAAGGATGGTTTTGACTTAATTAATTTTATCAAGTTAATAAAATTATAGTCTTTAATAATCTTTACAGGTATTTTAATGGGAAACAATGGTATTTTAAAATTTTGGTTATAATTTTAGAATAAGAATCAGAAAGTTGAAATGTCCTTAAAATCACCTAGATCTAAGTCAGAGTCTCTGTCAAAGCCTGCCTTGGTTTCAGAAGACACAGATTCTCTGAGGAGTTATTCAAAGAAAGGGAGGTGTACAGAGATCATATCCCTGATGAAATCATCAGGGATTATACTTATCCCCAAATACACACATATGCACACCTGCGTACGAAAAATGTGAACATACCCATATCATCTTAAATCACCATCAATCATGACAGTAAGGGATCCTAGTTGCCAGGAGCTCTGAGGGTTCAAGTACATGGGCCAGGACTGTTCTTATAAGTCAGCACGGTTTAGCCCTTAGAAAATAAAAATATGAGTGCATTCTAGATATAAAGTATTCTTTGGAGGAAGTAGAGATATTGTGCTTGTTTTGAGGCTAATGATATTATATTATATTGAGGCTACTGAAAATCTCCAACTCAACTAGCCTCAATAGCTAGATGGACTTAATTCCTGAAACTTCCCACTGGTACCTCTGGCCCAGGTCAAGAAGTCATACAGTATTAATACAAATTTATTGAATGCCACAGACAGATCTCAATCTCATTTTTTTTTACCTAGATTCAAGTACATAGCATGAGAAAAGCACAAAAGGCAGGCTCTAATAGCAGCTTCTGTAAGTGCTCCAATATCACAAAGGAAACACCATAAGGCTCTCCCTTATGGTGAGAGGTCAGCCAGACTCAGGAAACTTTTTTCTTTAATTGCCATTTCTTCTTGGAATTTCCTTCACTTTCTCTTTTTCCCACTTCCTATGCTAGAGATGCCATGTGGATTCTTTCCACCTTCCTCTCCCAGCCCCTGTCCAAGACTCAGAATCCTGATTATTCTCAGCATGAGCCTAAGACTAGACTGTGATCTAGGCTGAGGAGTCCAGATAGAGTCTACTTGTATCCAAACCAGCATCTCACAGTGAAAAGAAGCAGCAGCCTCCATGACTTTCCTCAAAAAGAGTCACAGGATAAAAATCATCTGATCCAGTGTTGCTCCTTCATTATCCCAGCAGGCTCTGGTGAAGAAGGAAAAACTTTACTTGTGCCTCTGTGCAATACTAGAGACCCAGAAAATCCATGAGCCTAATGCTGCTTTCATAATTGAGGGATTAGTTTTTTCTCATGGATTCATGCCATAATGATTCAAAAACATTATATTTGACAGTAAAATCAGACTTATTTTTAAAGTTAAATTTCCTACATGGATACAAATGTAACATCTTTTAATATTGTTTTAATGTTACTTCAATTTAGAGCTTCAGCAAAGCCAGAACATAGAATAGGGGGCATCAGAAAGAATCTTGATTTGAAGGCCCTCCTTTCCTATTCTTCAGGCTCCCCATGTTCTTCATTGGTATGTGAGAATGGGTTCAATCTAGAGGTTCAACTTCCTACATGGCTCAAACCTGTGACTTGTCAACACTGCACAGCTCAGATTTGGGGCATGATAAAGCAGAAAATGTAGTATAAGACCTAAGGAGGGAGATGGCTGTCAATGGGAAGAGATGTTCTTCCTATTTCCCATGTCTTTAGGATGGGGAATGATGTTTTAGATGGGGATATAAGGAAGGAGTTGCTTGGCAGAATGGGGAAGACCTGAGAAAAGGAACGCTAGATTAGGAGTCCAGGGACATGCCCAAAGGGGACTTCTTCTTTGTGAAAGGTAGATAACTTGTAACACCTAAGGACAACCCAAGTTCAGCAGGAGTATAGCAGTCTTCCATCTACAGTATAATTCTCTTTAGAAATTGTCCTATTCTAAAAGCAGAGAGACTGCACACACCATACCAGTACAAGGGAGACCCTCAAAGGAGGAAGGGTTTTTTTTTACTCATTTTCTCCAGAAGATGAGGAGACACCTAAAATTTGAGGAACTACACTCTCTAGTTCTAATCTATGGCAAGTGGGTTACTGGAGACTCATCCTAGTGAAAGTGACAGGGAAATGGCAGTTGATGCTGGGGTACTCTCCATAGAGACAGACTTAAGACATAGCAGAACCATCCCTTCTCAAAGCTCTAAGTCGTGGTTACTGCACCCAGGGAGAAGCAATTAAACCCCTTCCTGAGCGCAACAATGCCTTTATCCTTAAACTTAAACTGCCTTTGTTTGTTGTGGTTGAGATAGCCCACAGGATGTCTGGCTGCAGGAATATTGCAGTTCTGATTCAATACCAGGAGAAGCTCCAGGAACAGAAAGGAGAAGGGTGTGGAAGGAAATGATTCAGAAGCTGGGGTCAAGGAAAGGAAAACAAAGGGAAGGAAGGTGTGAGGAATTTTGTCCCCAGGAGGAAATGTCCTCAGCTTAAATAGCTCCCTTCCCATTACTGTGAGGCCTGTGTGATGAAAATCTTGGTTACTTTGGTAACCTTACTTTGGCACACTTGGTAGAAGTGTGAATCTGTTTCAGTATACTCTGAGTCAGAAAGGCCTTTCTGAAAAAGTAGACCCAGGATGCCCAAAGACAGTGAGGAATGACTTTATAATGTCAGTGTGTAGGGAACATAAATGGTTGATGGTTGATGGTTGATGGAGGAAAACCAACAGTTTGTTCATTAAGTAATAGAGTGAAAGTAGCTTTTTTAAATAATAAAATAGAGATATTTTCAGAAGGGTGGCAGAAAAACATGGTTTGGCTGTCCTTTGGTTATATACAAAGGGAGAGAATTGGAGGTTTTGGGAAAGGATACCACCCAAACCTCAACTTCACCCAGCACCTCCTGGCTCTTTCTCAGAGAGGGAGGGTGATGACAGGGAAAGGTGAAACAAAAGGCAAATGAGACTTAAAATGCAAAACTAAGCCAAGCAATACAGCCTATGAATGTGAAGACAACCTTTTAAAAAATTTTTAGCTTTTTGGACTGGGTATTCTCTTCCTCTTTGTTGCTTGAATTCAACCTGGCTTTCCCATTCAAGAGGATTCCCATTATTTCTCTTCATCCTGGATCCATTACAATCAGTAATATGTCTGCCCCAGCATCTCACTGGGCCTATTTTGATGAGGATGGAGTAACACAAAATCTTTAGAGCCAGTGGTGTTCAGGATCTCAACTCTTAACCTTAATTCACTTCTCCAACATTATTCAATGTTCTGTTTCTGGAATCTCTCTCTCTTTTCTTCCCCTCCCCTCTGCCGTCAGTTCTTTTCCTTTGACCTTATGACCTTACCTTTCCTTCTCCTGATTCTTAAATATTAAAGTATTTCAGGGATTTGTTTAAGCCTTCCTTCCTTACTTTCTACCCTCTCTTTTGGCAATCATAGGTACTTTCACCACTTCAGTTCTTATCTGATGTGGACTCTGGCCAGTGATGTCTGTGGTGCTGTGGATGCAACAAACAGATTCACACGGACTGCAGAAGTCCTGTGGAGAAAAGGGACAGCATGACCACACTCTGAGAGAGAGAGAGCACCTTGACCCTTGTCTGGACAGGCTTTTATTGCTTTCTAATAGTATACATCAAAGAAGGTTCTCATTCATTATGCTTAGGTTTGTTTTAGGTGATTACTTTTTACAGATAACAAAGGAAAGGATGTTGCTGATAACTTCTTACAGATTAACAAAGAAAAAATGTTGCAAGTGCCAAGGAACAATAAGAGTGATTGGTCTGGTTATACTCTGTCCTTGGGAGAATTAGCACAGACTTCAGGAAGCTACTTTAAAGATATGCAGTAAACATTTGCAGTTTCAATTTAGGGTGAGGGAGTTTTAGCAAGAGCAAGTCTCAAAGCAGCCTAGGTATAATGCAGGCCTGGTTTCCCACTGGAAAGCCGATCTGTGGGTTTGGCTCCTGTGTACCAACTTGCACCTACTGGTTTTCTGATAGGGCTAGGCTACATTTGCCATTGCTAGGGAGACCAGTTCCCACTACCCATCAATTCTCCAATAAGTGAAAAATTTATATCTTTATATTTTAAACTCCAAACCCACTTGGAGATGTCATTGACATGTCTGAAACAGAAGTTATGATATTTCCCCCAAACTTCCTACAATATTTTCTTTCTCAGTAGATGGCACCACTAGCCTCCCAGCTCTTCATATTAGAAACTTCAAGTCATTTTCTAACACTTATTCCAATAAGTTCCCAAGTTCTACCATTTTGCTTTCAAATATTATCTTACATTGCCCAATTATTTCTCTTGCAGTCATTATCATGAAAGAAGTGGCCATGATCTCACATTGGAATGTTCACTCATATCAACTGTTATCATGTCAAACCACTTGTCATTGGCATAAAGCTTACCATCATTCCTATGGCCTCAGAATCTTTCTTTGATCTGATGCATATCTCATCACTGCCGCTCTCTTCTCTCCATGATCCAGGGACCCTCTGTTCCTGGCTTCCTTTACTTCCCTGAAAATAATCTCATATGTAAAGATAAACCAAGTTAGACCTCAAGATGAGAATTAAGTTAGCTATCTTGAGAAATGTGGGAGAAATTGAAGACTACCAGGCTTAGGAGTTGGCTGCCAGAAAGACCTTTTGAATTTTTTATCTCAGACATTTTGTCTAAGGTACCACAAAAGGCAAACTTGACTTCCAGAATAGAAGGATGCAAGTAGATCAGATAGATAACTTCTCAAGAGGCCTTTTAGGATTTTAATGATTCTTACCATATACTTGGAATTTTAAAAAATATACTGTTCTTAATTCACTAGATTATACTACTTCCAAAGTAACTCTTAAGATGTAACCATCACCATCATTTTCTTAGCACATTTGTGAGAATTACAAAAACATGCCTCTTAATGATCTGTGTTGTAAAGTCCTAACAGAAATATAAAAATCACAAGAGCATGTCCCAAGTAATATATATATATACACACACACACACACACACACACACACACACACACACACTTGTTAATTATTACTGGAAGAGCACATGACTAATGCAGGATCATATGTTTTAAAAAATAAAAGGTCATGATCATTTTTAGACTGTTAAAGCATTTATTTATGGAGTGAATTTGCATCTCTTTCTTTTTTTAAATCTCTGCCTGGATCCCTGTCTCTTCTCATGCAAAGAGAGGCTGTTGTCATAAACATTAACTACACAAGTACTGTACAACAGATAGGATAGAAGTGATCAGGATGGTATAAATGACCCATGGACCTAGATGACAGGGTGGGGATGGACTGTGAGAGTGGGGAGGATGGGGAGCGGGGCAGGGCAGAGCAATGAGGGAAAATTGGGACATCTGTAATAGAACAACAATAAAAAACAAATTAAATTTAAAAATGATCAGGATGGCTTAAGGCTTCCTGGGTATCATTGTTATAGTTTCACATGCAATATGAATGGAAATCCCTAGATATTACAAGTCATTACAAACTATTAAAATTAAATTAGTTGTGTGTATAACAACATGAAAATAAATATTTTTTTCCTAGAATGGGCCAACAGAATTCAATTATTAACTTTGAGCTGCTGTTAGGTAAGCTAATAATAATCCCAAGGTCTTTTTAAAAGCAAATAGAAAAGCCACATACTTTAAATAGTGTAGTCAATTTGAGAAACAGTTTGGCAGTTTTTTAAAATGTTAAACATAGATTTACTATATGACCTAGCAATTCTACTCTTAAGTATTTACCTAAAATAATTGAGACTACCTAAATCATAGGTCCACACAAAGACTTGTATGCAAATGATTATAGCAGCATTATACATAATTGCCAAAAGAGTGGAAACTGGTGAGTTGATAGACAAACTGTGTTATAACCAATTATTGGAAAATTATTCAGTCATCCATAAAAAGGGATGAAATACTGATACATACTACACACTGTATGAACTACAAACATACCATGCTAAGTGAAAGAAGCCAGTCACAAATGATACTAAGTATATGATTCCATTTTATGAAATTTCCAGAAAAGGCAAATCTACAGAAGCAAAAAGTAGATTGGTGGTTGCTGGCACTGGGGTCTTTTTTGGTGGGGAGGGAAATACTATTCTAAAATTACATTGTAGTGATTGTTGAACAACTCTATAAATTTACTAAAAATGATTCAATTATATATGTAAGAGGGTAAATTCTATAAACAGGTACACATTAAATTGCAGTAAGCTTTTCATGTCACATACTTCCTATGTTCCCAACAAGGTTACCAAACTTGCTTTTTCTTTTTTCTTCTGGCTTTAGTTCTTCAGAGCCTGATTTGTAAAGAACACCTCCTGGGCTAGATTTCTGCAGATTCATTGCAACACTTTTGACTCTGAAAGAGTTCTATTAAGTCAAATTTGCCCAGATAATAGCACAAATATCACATGAGCAGTTGGAGTTATTTTAAGATGCATTTCAGAAGCATTAAAACCAGAAATGCTCCACAGAGGAACCTCTTGCTGAATTGGGGTAGTTGATTTTAATTGATTGTTTGGTTGCTCTCCTCATGCTCAGTGCCTGCCATATCTACAAACACGTGGGTGTTTCATCAGAAGGCAAAAATTCAAAAGGCTAATTGAGAGGGACTTGCTACCAGAAACTACAGGACTGGAGGAGAGGACTATTTTTTCCCATGGGTCTGAGTGGCACTGGCACTCCAGGAGGGGCCTGCCTCCACATACCTAGGGTATCAACCTGGACAGGACAATAACCTCTCACTGCTGACTACTGGAGGCATCCCCACTCTGTAGGCATCCCTCTCTGTGGGCAGGTCTTTGGTGAACTCCAGCCTGGGTCCATGGTGCAGAGCTTATTGAAGAGGTCTTGAGGAAGTTTAGGCAGGCTTGAACACTGCCAAAATAACATGGGAAGAGAGTGAGTTGTGGTGCTGGAAGGGAGAGCCATTATTTACCCCATATTCCTAAGTGGCACCTCTATTCCTGTGCAGAGCCCTCTCCCAACATGGCAAATGTGGGTATGTTTTATACTGGTGATCTCTGCTGGCTCTATCTTGACAAATCTCTAAGACTCTCTCCCACTACAAAGGTCTGAGGGACCCAGGTGTCCACTGAGACTTTTGCTGAGTGGCCTCAGATCTAGCACTGGCAACAATTGTGAATCTGTATCAACCTGGTAAACACCACTAACCCCTACTTGATGATTCATTATGAACCTATCTCACACAACTCACACACCACCAGAGGTTTTTCTGGGACTGAGGCTCACAGGTAGATGGCAGGCAGATGTGGATTTTGGGGTGCCTTTGGCCTTTGGCTGACCAGTCCCTGGGTTCAGAGCTGGTGAAAGCTAGCCTTGGTATGCAGCTTACTCTTTCCTATACACATCCAGGCCCAGCAAAGATAGACACAAACAGGACTGGTTGGTAGCTCTAGACAGGTAGCTCAAGGCTGGTTACATCACAAGCAGTATCTGCTATTGATTTGAACCTGAGTACCTCTTAAGAGGCCTCAGAATCAAAAGACCTAGTGGCAGACATCAGACCACAATGGAGCACAACCTAATTAGCTTTGTAAGCATACTCAAAGGGAAATCCCTACAGGCACCAGACACTGCTAGGTGAATTACAAATCATGGAGTCAGCCCCTGCACAACAGCTCATACAATGAGTTTGAAGTTAATGCTCACAGTTACTAAGATTAAAGGTAAAACCCACCCATCAAGGAGCCCAAAACAATTAAAACCCACCTAAAGCAGGAGCGTTCATATAAACCACACAAGAAATATTCTTGGAGCACCTAGCTCAGGTGATTAGAAAGACTGAGACACTGAACTCCACAGGACACCCACTACATAAGGCTATCATACAAAGATTGGGAGATGTAGCAGATCTACTGAATGCACAGAAACAAATGCAGGAAGGCAGCCAAACAGGTGAGACAAAAAACATGCCCCAAATGAAAAAAGAGGAGAAATCCCCAGAAAAAGAAATAAGTGAAATGGAGGCAAGTAAACTGCCAGACAATTATAAAAATGGTTAAGGAACTTGGGAGAAGAATGGATGAACTCAGTGAGAACATAAACAAAGAATAAGCATTTTTTAAAGAAAATATAAAAGAAAACATATAAACCATAAAAAGGAGTCTGTCAGAAATGAGGACTACAATATTTGAAATAAGAATACACTTAGAAGGAATCAGCAGCATGTCTGATGAAGTAGATGAACAAATCAATGCTTTGAAGAACAATGTAACAGGATAAAACCAAGCAGAACAGAAAAAAAGAATTACAAAATAAGGATAGTCTAAGGGACCTCTGCAACAATATCGAGCATGATGGATGTGATCCACATCATAGGGGTACTAGAAGGAGAAGAGAGAGACCAAGGGATTGAGAACCTACTTGAAGAAATAATTTCTAACTGAAAACTTTTCCAACTTGGTAAAGGAAAAAGACACAGATGCAAGAAAGAGAGTCCCAGACAAAATAAATCCAAAGAGGCCCAAACCAAATACATCACAATTAAACTGGCAAAGATAGGATCTTAAAAACAGCAAAAGAAGGTTAGTTACCTCCAAGGGTGCTCCCATAAGGCTGTCAGCTGATTTCTCAGAAGGAATTGGCATGAAATGCTCAAAGTGATGACAAACAAGGACCTATAACAAGACTACTTTACCTAGCAAGGCTACCATTTAAAGTTGAAAAAGAAATAAAGAACCTCCTAGAAAAGAAAAAGCTAAAAGAAGCATTATCACCAATCCAGTATTGTTGGGAATTGCCGTGCCTAGTTTCAGAATCTGTAACCACCCCCTGCCCCTCCAGTTAAGGCTGAGTAATCAACCTTGGGATCATAAGCCACTAAGGAGACAAAGCTTACCTTCCTAGCAGGGGCACCACCTCTGCCCACTTTACTTTACCCTGCTGGGCCCCAGGCAAATGATTGGTTAGCCAATGATGGGTAAGATTCCTCAAGGGATGGATGACCTAAGACAGGCACAGTTATGATGGAAAAGACTTTGGGGACTATAGAAAAAGGGGGCTATAGACCCTCACCCCTCAGTTTTGACATAGCCTGAGTCTTCATTCCATCTGTAACAAGTCTCCTAATCTCTTGGCTGCCTTACTTCCCCCACCTGACGAAAGCCTGAAACAATGCCTGAGGTGGGTGTGGCTCTGTGCTGCTGGAAAGAGTAGGTTTCTGGGGCAATCAAGCCTAAGAAAAGAATGCATAAAATCCTGTGAAACCTGCTTTGCTAAGAATACCCTCAATTCAAATGATAAGGGTCTAAGCATAAAATGAGTTTGTTTCCCAAAATTTTATGGCCCTTTAGCTAACTGACCCTAACTCACAATAAGTCTTCATAATTCTTTGAATGTTATCTATTGTTTGTTCATTACTGCCTGACAATGATTGGTGAGTTTTACCTGTATTCCTGTACAAATTGAACCCAATAAAGCCCATTGAGGACCAGGCTCAAGGCCCTTCACCTTTGAGAGATTGGCCACCTTTCCTCCCCAAGGAGATCATGTCTTGGTAGACTTATTCTCATCTGTGGCAGTTCCGGGGCCTCTACAGGCAGAGCCCAACTCCACAGTATTATGAGAAATGTTAACCCTGTAGTGGTTGAAGTAAAAAAAAAAAAAAAAAAAAAAAAAAAAAAAAAAAAAAAAAAAAAAAAAAAGGAATCCAACATGGTGAGGAGTGAGTGGAAGTTACACTAACCTCCTCCCAGGACTAATCTAAAATTACAACAGAATTGTGGAGAAATAATCTGTAATAAACAACTGAACAATAGTGGGAGAGAATCCTATAACCGCAAACAGAAGAAACAGCTTTAACACAATGTAACTTGTAGGGACTGTGGAGGAGATGTAAGAGGGCTGGCTGGCCCCCCAGGGGTGGCAGCTGAAGTGCCTGAAGGATATCTCAGCTCCCAGGGGGATCTCTGTGAGCAGTGTAAGGTCTAAACCCCCAAGCTGGGCTCTCCAGCCTACAGCACCAGTGCCCAAAAACTACACAAATAACATCCAGCTGTGAAAAGTGGCACGGTTTCCCTCTGCCAAAGATGGACACCTGGAGAAGCAAAGAGATGGTTAAGGACAAATGCATAAATTTTTAATATGCACCCACTTACCCTGTACTCTGGTAAAGGTGGGTGCAGAGTGGACTAGAGACACTGGAGGAGAGACTGTGGACAGTGGCTTTCAGGAGAGAACTGAGAGAGCACTTACCATGATCCCAGTGCTGAATCATCCTCCATACTGGAGGAGCTATCTTGCTTAGATAGACCTCTCCCCTCCTAGTGTCACCAGCCTGAGGGGAAGTAATAGCCTTGACCCCAGGAATTACTCTGCCCCACCATGTGGTGCTTAAGCCTGATCACTGATTGCAGAGTGACTAGGTTAACAACTGAAGGAGTCAGCCACAGACTGTAGATCTCTGGTACTCTCAAACAGGCTACCTAAGGCCAGACAGAGACACCATCTGACACTACCAGAGGCAGATACAGAAAAAAACAGTGGTAAATATTAGATGCTACTGAGACCAAATCCACTGCAGTCTTCTCCATGATGTGTGATATTTTCTTTCCTGCAGAGTTTTTTTAACATTCATTTCTTGTCCTTCAAATTTGTGCATATTAAGTCACCAGATTTTATATTATAGTTTATTTAAATTCTCAGACTTTGCTACTCTCTTCTCTTACTCCACTTTACCTTATTTTTTATTGTTGTTTAAGTACAGTTGTCTCCATTTACCCCACAGCACACCCCCCAACCCCAGCCATCCCCACTTCCCACTCTTGTTCCTACCCCCTTTTGGTTTTGTCCTTGTGTCCTTCATACATGCTCCTGAAAACCCTTCCCCCATTTCCCCTCACTATCCCCTGCAACCTCCCCCCTCATTACTATCAGTTTGTTCTTAATTTCACTGTCTCTGGTTATATTTTGCATGCTTGCTTGTTTCATTGATTAGGTTCCACTAATAGGTGAGATAATATGGTATTTTTCCCTTACCACCTGGCTTATTTCACTTAGCATAGTGCTCTCCCGTTCCATCCATGCTGTAGCAAAGGGTAGGAGCTCCTATGTTTCTGTTGCGTTGTATTCCACTGTGTAGTGTACAAACTGTATTACAAAGCCATGGTAATCAAAAGAGCCTGGTACTTGCATAAGACATATAGACTAATGGAACAGGATAGAGAGCCCAGAAATAAACCCACCTCTTTATAGTAAATTTTTATTCAACAAAAGGGCAGCAGCATAAAATGGAGTAAAAGTAGCCTCTTCAACAAATGGTGTTGGGAGATCTGGACAGCTATGTGCAAAAAAAATGAAACTCAATCATCAACTTACACCATACACAAAAATAAATTCAAGGTGGATAAAACACTTAAATATAAGTCATGACACCATAAAAGTCCTACAGCAGAACATAGACAGGAAAATGCCACTTTACCTTCTTGTTTCCTCTTATTATTTTCATTTTAAATTTTGTTTTCTCTGTTACTACAATTGCTTCCATTCCACACTCTTACTATTTCTCCCCTGTACAGCCCTTCAAAATAAATTTTCTTTTTAAAGTATATTTTATTGATTATGCTATTACAGTTTTCTCAATTTTCTCTCCCTTTATGTCCCCCCTCCACCCTGTCCTCCCAACCCTACAGCATCACCCCACCTTAGTTCATGCCCATGGGTTGTACATATAAATTCTTTGAGTCCTCTGATTCCTATACCATTTTTATATCTCCCCATCTATTTTATGCCTACTAATTATGCTTCTTCTTCCCTGTATTCCCCCCATTCCTCCCTTCCCACTCCCCACTGAAATCCCTCCATGTGATGTCCATTTTTTTATTCTGTTTCTGTTCTAGTTGTTTGCTTAGTTTTTGTTTTCATTGTTTTTCTTTTCTTTTAGGTTCATTTGTTGATAGTTGTGAGTTTGTTGTCATTTTCTGCTCATGTTTTTGTTATGTTAGATAAGTTCCTTTATCATTTCCTATAATAATGGCTTGGTGATGATGAACTTCTTTAACTTGACCTTATCTGGGAAGCACTTTATCTGCCCTTTCATTCTAAATGAAAGCTTTTCTGGAGAGACTATTCTTGGATGTAGTCCCTTGCCTTTCATGACATGGAATACTTCTGTGTAGCCCCTTGTTGCCTGCAAGGTTTCTTTTGAGAAATCAGCTGATAGCCTAATGGGCACTCCTTTGTAGGTAACTCTCTCATTTCCCCTTGCTTCTTTTAGGATTTTCTCTTCTTTTATGGTAACTTAATGATGGTGTGCCTTGGTGTGTTTCTCTTTGGGTCAAACTTCTTTTGGACTCTCTAGGCTTCCTGGACTTCCTGGAAGTCTATTTCCTTCACCAAATTGGGGAAGTTTTCCTTCATTATTTGTTAAAATAAGTTTTCAATTTCTTGCTCTTGTTCTTCTCCTTCTGGCACCCCTATGATTCAGATGTTGGAACATTTATAGTGGTCCCAGAGGTTCCCAAGCCTCTCCTCATTTTTCTGATTTCTTGTTTGTTCACTCTGTTCAGTTGAATGGTTTCTTCCTTCTGCTCCAAATTCTTGATTTGAGTCTTGGTTTCCTTACCATCACTTCTGGTTCCCTGAATATTTTGTTTTATTTCATTTTGGGTATCTTTCATTTGTTTTTTTGTTTGTTTGTTTGTTTTGTTTTGTTTTTCATTTTTCAACCAGGCTTAATCAGATCTGTATTTTGATTATTAGGGCTTTAAATTCTCCATCAGATAGGTTGGCTATGCCCTCATCACTCTATTCTTTCATATGGGCCATATTTCTTTGTTTTGGCACACCTGATAAGTTGTAAGGGGCAGGGGCCTTAAGTATGCACCTGGGCAGGGCAAATGTCCTTGCTGTGCTGCCTGGCTGCCTGTGGGGGAGGAGCCAGAGAGGGAACAATGCAGCTCACCTGCTTGTCCCTAGCACACTTGATAGACTCTCACATGAAAGTGGGAGTTTCTCCCACTGTAGCAAGTGCCATAGTCCACTGTCAACTCTAAGTCTCAGTTTTCCCTTAAGTCAGCCCCACCTGAGCAGCCCACCACCTTGCCACTGCCAGCCCTGCCTGCCAGGTCCACAGCCTTGTTGCAATTTTTCTCTGCCAGCTGCCCCATGTGGTCTGCCACCATACTGGTCTGGTTGTTCTGACTGATTTTTTCTTTAAGTCCTTGGTTGTCGGAGTCCAGGCAGTTTGATTTTATGGCACCTGTAGTTGTTTATTGATTTTAGATTGGTTGTTATCCTCCTTTTGGTTGTGCAGAGAAGCAAAGAGTTTCTACCTATTCTTCCACCTTGGCCGGAACCTCTCAATTTTCTTATCATTGGTCATCTCACATTATTTTTCCGGCTCTTAAAATAATTATATCCTCTATCCACCTTTAGCAATCTTTGCTCAGTGGTTTGAGATAGGATAGTTGTTGCATTTTTTCAATTTTATCTCTAGATCTTCATTATCCTTGTATTTCAAATCTCAAATTTACCATTCCCTTCTTCTACTCGATTCTGCCTTCATCCTGCCCATTCTTTTTTCATCTCAAATTTTACCTTTTCCCTGTCTTAGCCTGTTTTTTTGTTTGTTTTCAATTTTTTCTTTCATCTTCCCTTTTCTTTTTTTCATCTCAAATTTCTTTTCTTTTTCTTCTTCTTCTTTTTTTTTTTTTTTTTTTTTTTTTTTTTTTTTTTTTTTTTTTTTTTTTTTTTTTTTTTTTTGGTGTTCCCTCTGTTGGCCTGGTTTTCATTCCTCACCCCTAATATTCCCTCTATCATCTCAAATTTACTACTCTTTCCTCTAGACAACTGTTAAGCATTTCTTCCTTTCTTTCTTTCTTTTTCCTCTCTTATTCCCATCCTATCTATATTAATCTTAGCTCATTTGTTGTTAATAGTGTGTAGTAATTTTTCCTTCAATATCTTTCTTATTTTTATATTATTTATTTACTTTTTTTCTTCCTCTCACCTTTTTAATTTCAGTTGAAACCTAACACCATACACTCCCCTTCTATTACTCCATTCCATCTTCTTCATTTCCATCTTTATTTATGATTTAAATTTTACTTTCTCTCTTTGCATTGCTCCAGTTTGCTAGTCTATTATTGCTCCTCCCTTTACTCCCTCAAAATCATTTTTATTTCAGTTAGTCATCATATATTTACTTCTCCATTCTTATAGTAGTCTTAATCTTTTTACACCCTTATTAATACTTATTCATTAGCTGTCGATAGTGGGATTGTGGGTGGGAGTTATTGTAACAGGGTGCAGCCAAGAGGGGGACCCCAAAAAGGGAGTTGGAATGGGGCCCAGAACTCAGGGTGTCCAGGAAATATTAGAGGGACATATAAGATGTCCTCACCCCTTCTCCCACAGGTATGAGTTGGGGGAAGGGACACATGGAGCAGGGACATGCAGAGCTGCTAATCCATGGCATGGTCCTTTAACATATCTATAGCCTTTGGCTGGTAGCTTAGATGTGTTAAATAGCTGTGACCATGCTGTGAACCAGGGGGGATGGAAAGGACTTCCCCAAGGATGTGACTGGGGGAGGAACCCTAAGTTAAAGCACCTGTGTGGGAGCTTGGAGAAGATTGGCTCCAGAAAATGGGACACACCTGCCCAGACTCATGATGGCATCCCAATAACCTTGGAAACATACAGGAATGCTGGCAGGTGTAACCAATTGTAGGAGGAGTCGGAAATA
>PVKU01009369.1:0-23773 GCA_004027475.1 Anoura caudifer
CATAGATGGTAGGTAGAAAATAGACAGGGGGAGGGCAAGAGTAGTGTGGGAAATGTAGAAGCTAAAGAACTTATGACACATGGGCATGAACTAAAGGGGGGAATGTGGGTGGGAGGGGTGTGCAGGGTGGAGGGTAATGAAGGGGGGAAAATGGGATGAATGTAATAGCATAATCAATAAAATATAATTAAAAAAAAAAAGAAATCAAACCTGTGACCTTTTGGTGCATAGGACACACACACACAAAAAAAAAGAACAGCAAAAAACAAACAAGCAAAAAGAAAAGAAAAGAAAATTACAAAAAATTAGGATAGTTTAGGAGGTCTCTGGGATGACATCAAGTGTATCAACAGTCTCATCACAGGGGTGCCAGAAGAAAAGAGAGAGTAAGGAATTGAAAACCTATTTGAAGAAATAATGACTAAAAACTTCCTTAACCTGGTGAAGGAAACAGACATACAAGTCTAGCAAGTGTAGAGAGTCCCAAACAAAATGAACCCAGAAGCCCACATCAAAACAAATCATAATTAAAGTAGCAAAGGTTAAAGACAAAGAATATTAAAAGTATGAAGAGAAAGACAGTTACCTAAAAAGGAGCTCTTATAAGACTGTCAGCTGATTTCTCAACAAAAACTTTGCAGGCCAGAAGGGATTACTACAAAGTATTTAAAGTGGTATTTAAAGTGATGGAAAGCAAGGGAGTACAACTGAGATTACTCTGTCTAGCAAAGTTATTGTTTAGAATCAAAAGACAGATAAAAAGCTTCTCAGACAAGGAAAAAAAAAACTAAAGTAGTTTGTCACCACCAAGTCAGTATTAAAAGAAATGTTAAAAAGATTTCTTTAAGAAAAAGGAAAAACAGATAAAAATATGAATAATAAAATGACAATAACTATATATCTAACAATAATTATTTTAAATGTAAATGGATTCAATGATGCAATCAAAAGACATAGGGTGGCTGAATGGATAAGAATATAACACCCAGGATTCCTGGCCAAGATGGATGCATAAGTAGATACACTGTGCCTCCTCACACAACCAAAAGAAGGACACAAACAAATTTAAAAACAAAAAATAACCAAAACTAACAGGAAATTGTATGGAAGTCTGACAACCAAGGAGTTAAAGAAGAAACATTCATCCAGACCGTTAGGAGGGGCAGAGACAGGTAGCTGGGGCAGAGAGGGCTTGGGGAATGGTGGCAGCTGGCTGACTGGGCAGTTCCACATTTGTATGCAGATAAACCAGGAGGAACAACTAGAAGTGAGACTGACCATGCAACCTAGGGTGCCAGCACGGGAAAATAAAACCTCAAAACCTCTGACTGGAAAAAGTCTGTGGGGGTTGCAGCAGAAGGAGAAACTCCCAGACCCACAGGAATTCACTGGAGAGACCCACAGGGTCTTAGAATGTACACAAACTCACCCACCTGGGTACCAGCACCAGAAGGGCCCAATATGCTTGTGTATATCAGGGGAAGTGACTGAAAGTGGGCTGAGAGCTGAGCAACAGAATTGTTTCCTCTCCCCTACAGACAGTGCCACAAGGCAATGATGTGGGTTGCCCTGCTTTGGTGAATACCTGAGGCTCCACCCCTTACTACATAACATGCATGCTGAGACCAAAACAAAACAAAACAATAGTCCAAATGAAAGAACAGATTAAAGCTCCAGAAAAAATACAACTAAGAGATAGCCAGCCTATCAGAGGCACAGTTCAAAACACTAGTAATCAGGCTGCCACAGAATTGGTTGTGTATGGTCACAAAATAGAGAAAAAAGTGAAGGCTATACAAAGTGAAATAAAGGAAAATGTACAGGGAACCAACAGTGATGGGAAGGAAATCAGGACTCAAATCAATGGTTTGGAGCAGAGGAAGAAATAAATATTCAACTGGAACAGAATGAAGAAACAAGAATTCAAAAAAATGAGGAGAGCCTTAGGAACCTCTGGGACAACTTTAAATGTTCCAACATCCCAGTCATAAGGGTGTCAGAAGGAGAAGAGGAACAACAAGAAATTGAAAACTTAATTGAAAAAATAATGGAGAACTTCCCCAGTCTGGCAAAGGAAATAGATTTCCAGGAAGTCCAGGAAGGTTAGAGAATCCCAAAGAAGTTGGACTCAAGGAAGCACACACCAAGGCACATTATAATTACATTACCCAAGATTAAAGATAAGGAGAGAATCTTAAAAGCAGCAAGAGAGAAGGAGACAGTTTCCTACAAAGGAGTTCCCATAAGACTATCACCTGATTTCTCAAAAGAAACCTTACAGGCAAGGAGTTGGAAAGAAGTATTCAAGGTCATGAAAGGCAAGGACTTACATCCAAGATTACTCTCTCCATCAAAGCTATCATTTAGAACAGAAGGGCAGATAAAGTGCTTCCCAGATAAGGTCAAGTTAATCATCATCACCAAGCCCTTATTATATGAAATGTTAAAGGGATTTACCTAAGAAGAAGATAAAAACGATGAACAGTAAAATGACAACAAAGTCACAACTATCAACAACTGAACCTAAAAACAAAAACTAACCAAGCAAACAACTAGAATGGGAACAGATTCAGAAATGGAGATCACATGGAGGGTTATAAGCAGGGAGTGGGAGGGCAGAGAATAGGGGAAAAGGTACAGAGAATAAGAAGCATAAAAGGTAGGTACAAAATAGGGAGAGGTTAAGAATAGTATAGGAAATAGAGGAGCCAAAGAACTTATATGCATTACCCATGGACATGAACTAAGAGGGGGAATGTGGGTAGGAGGGGGGTTGCAGGGCAGATTGGAATAAAGGGGGGGAAATGGGACAACTGTAATAGCATAATCAATAAAATATATTTTTAAAAAGAAAAGAAAAGAATACCCATACTTATGCTGCCTTCAAGAGACCCATTTCAGGTTTGAAAGTAAAGGAATGTAAAAAGATGTTTAATGCAAATGGAAAGGAAAGAAAGCCAGGATAACAATACTTATATTAGACAAAATAAACTTTAAAATAAAGGCTATAATGAGACAAAGAAGGGTATTCCATTGCTTCCAAAGAAGCAGTTGCATTGTGGGTATTTACCCAAAGAAACTGAAAACACTAATTCAAAAAGACATATGCTTCCTATGTTCATTGAAGCATTAGTTACAATGGTGAAAAGTGGAGGCAACCTAAGCATCCCTTGATAGACAAATAGATAAAGAAGAGATAGTACACATATACAATGGAGTATTCCTCATCCATAAAAGAAAGAAATCTTGCCATCTGCAACAATATGGATGAACCTAGAAGGTATTATGCTAAGTGAAATAAGTCAGACATAGAAAGACCAATACCATATAATTTCATTTACATGTGGAATCTAAAAAGAAACAAAAACACAAGCAAACTCATAGATACAGAGAACATTTTGATGGTTGACAGATAGGAGGGGATTTGGGGGGCATGAGTGGAAAATGGGAAGGGATTAAGTTGTGCAAATTACCAGGTATAAAAACAGTCATAGGGATTTAAAGTACAGCATAGGAAATAGAGTCAATAATATTGTAATAACTCTGTATGGTGTCAGATGGGTACTAGACTTAACTTCACAAGTTACATAAATGTCTAGTCATTATGTTATACACCATAATATAATATTATATGTCAACTGTAATTTAAAAATATTTTAAAAATATATTTGCATAGTTTGCATTTACTAGATATTTGACAAATTAATTTTTTCATTCCCCATTTCCTTACCCTGATTTATTTATTTTTACAAATACTTACCACAGTGTGGAAAATTATTTTATCTTTTGTTTACTATTTCACTATTTCTCCACTAGCTTCACGTTAGATGCACAGTGAACACTTGTTGAATAAAATTTTTTTCTCTGATCCCTCCCCTTTCTCCCTCCATTCAATATTTAAGCACCCTTTATGTCTATTGTGTGCACAGCATTCCATGCTCATCCCTGTTAGAACATAAAAAGGTTAAGAGAATGGCTCTTTGGAGTTTGTGATTTCAGGAGAGATAAAGCATGCCCACGTGAGGGGCTGCATTCCATTATGAGGTAGTGGGTGAGTGTGTGCTGAACAGGGGCTAGTTCATAACTGCTGCAGAAGAAAGGCACAGGAGGCTAAGGATGTGCAGGAAAGGCTCATGGAAGAGGAGAAACCTGCACTTGAAATGAAAGAAGGGAACAGGAAGGAGTATAGGAAAATACAGAATGTTCATAATCCATTTGCCTTTTCTTTTTTTTAATTTTATTTTATTGATTATGCTATTACAGTTGTCCCATTTTTCCTCATCATTCCCCTCCACCCTGCACACCCCCTCTCACCCACATTCCCCCCCTTTAGTTCATGTCCATGTGTCATAAGTTCTTTAGCTTCTACATTTCCCACACTATTCTTGCCCTCCTGCTGTCTATTTTCTACCCACCATCTATGCTACTTATTCTCTGTACCTTTTCCCCCTCTCTCCTCCTCCCACTCCCCTGTTGCGAACCCTCCATGTGATCTCCATTTCTGTGTTTCTGCTCCTGTCCATTTGCCTTTTCTAATGCCTAGGGGCCTAGGGGCCTGTGTTTAGGAAGGAGTGGGATTGCTCCAGACCAGGGTGCAGGCAAAGCAAGGCGATGGAGATGATGGAGAGAAGCAAGAATATTCACTCATTCTGGCATTCTAGAAGGTCACAGCCAAAGCCCAAGTGCTCTTAACTCTGGCTGCACATTAAAATCACCTTGGAAGCTTTAGAAAAAACTCTTATATCAAGACCCTACCTTAATCTGGGATGTCCTGGAACCTGCAGGAAGGGCTTCTGAGGGAAAGCATTCTTTTAGGATGTGGATTGACAGCAGTGGCTTCTGGCAGCAAGTCTTGGGCCTCTCTGACTCAGTCATGAGACTCATAGCTCCAGAGTGATGGAGATAACTACTGGAAATAAGACACCTGGCTACATTTCACTGGTACGGCCTCCTTTTCCGGAGTGTAAAAGTGCCTACTTGTGACATCAGAAGAATGTGTTGACAGATGGTATCCTGTTTCCAATTTTCTGCTGTATTTTATGGTGGAACAGTAGCAATAGCAGCAGAACTAACCTGGTTTTCCTTTTTTCAGGACTCTTCAGCTTCCTGTAGGGGGTTATAGATGGGAGCCATCCAGAGAAGCAGGTTTTGTCATTGCCAGTTTTTATTTGTTTGTTCTGAGAATGTTGGGGAAATTGGGTCCAGAGTTTTAAGGACTTACTCTTGGGGTCTCATCAGCTTAATTTCTGCTAATATTATCTGTAGGGCAGCTGAGATCCTCTGAAATGCTAAACTTCAAGTACCATCTAAAAGAATAATACTGTCAAATTCCTTTTTATTTGCTCAAGCTACTCTTGGTATAAACAGAAAGGTAGGAGCAGAGAGAGAGTGGGCTAGTCTTCAAAATAAAGCTAGAAATGTTGATTAAGATCTGCATACAAGGCATGGAGCACTGGGTAAGATGTTGTAAAAAATGCCATGATAAACATGGCTCTTGCCCTCCAGTCTCTGACAGTCTAGTTGGGGAGGCAAAACATGAACATGTGAAATGTTAACGATAAAGGATTTATACAGCAACCCAAGACAATAATAAAATTGTTGTGGGGGGCTCATTTCAGGAGTACAGATTTATTGCTTAATAAATTCTGAGGCTAGTTGGAAATGGTCAGAAGAAAGAGAGGTCAGGTCAGGCTGGGGTGGTTAGAATGAAGGAAAGAGGGGCTGGTGTGAGCCAAAGCGTAGAGCTTGTCAGGATTCAGAATGAGCCACCCCAAGACATGCCTCAGTAGTATGCAGATTACTTTGAACTAAAGGCAACTTTAGCTGCAGGGTCAAGAGAAAATTCTGCCCCTCCCTTTAATTACCTAGGAGAACTTGAATTAGGTAGTGTCCCTGCCCATAAAAAGCTATTATCAAAGATAACTTCTTTTGACCTATCTATAGGGTAGGATAAACTTCTGTTTATTGTACTAAATAGCTGTTCTTCTTATCATCCAGCAATGACCCTTCAAAGCCCCCAAGGTGTATTACCTCATCCCCAGTTCAGGATGTCTTATATACCCCCACCCCCTTTCCATCTCTGAACTTCTCATGTATGTGGCGTTCCCATACACATGTATGTATTAAATTTGGTTACTTACTCTTGCTAATCTGTCTCATGTCTATTTGATTGTTAGACAGGTTATTATTAGCCAGAAGAACCTTGAGGGTAGAGGAAAATGTGTTCCTCCCCAAGCCTGAGGTAGACAGAGGTATACTCTGGTAACGGAGAGTAAACTGATTTAGCAGTAGCAAGATGAAGAGTTTCCGGTAAGTCAAGAATGGGGGAGGGTAGAGCTCCATAATGGAGGGCCTTGAGACCCAAACCAAGGTGAGATTTCATCCTGCAGGAAGGAAGTGGGAGTAATAAAGGGTTTTCAGCAAAGTAGAGATTCCAGTTGGAGAGATTCTATGGCCCTCCCCTGATATCAGCAGAAGATCTGTCAGCTATTTTTCATCCTCATGGGGTCTTCTGGGACCCTTGCCCAGAGTCATGTTTTTGTGCCATTCAAAGGGCACAATATTTGAGAAAAAGCTTTCAGTTTGTGGGACTGACCATGGTCTTTATGAACAAGGGTTTGCTTGTTTTCAGTATCACATGTATTTGGCATTGAACTTCCTGAAGAGGGTGGGAGTGAGCAGGTAGCTTTAGTAAGCTCCCTTCCAGCCTCTAGGAAGCTGTTCTATGACTCAGTAGTGGCAGGTTTTGCAATAAGCTTACAGAACCAGACCAGCTTGATTTTCCTAAGGAAATCTTTGTGTCCTAAGAAAACCTCAGCCTGCGCCCCTGCCCTGCCAGATTGAAATTCCTTCTGTCTTCTGATAGCACACCTGTAGCACATGCTCTGGAACCAGCATTGGGTAATCTAAAAAGGGCTTTGGAATCAAGTCAGATTTCAGTTCAAACTCTGGCTCTATCTCTAACCAGTTGCGTGATCTCAGGCAAATTACCTAACCTCTCCCTGTTATAGTTTCCTTGTCTGTAAAACTGAAATAAGCACGACTTTGCAGGGTGGTTATAAGTATTAAAATGGACAAGTATTAAATGGTACATAGTAGTTATTCCATGTATTTTTCCATTATAAAGTGTATAATAGTTCTACAAAGGAAATTAGTTGTGTCTCTTGGCTCCACCCTAAAAAAAAAATCAGACTTCCTGACTTTCCAACTGCACCTTTCCTTCCAGGCCAGACCTAATGTTTGAGTCTTGCAGGTGGGTGTGCTCCCTACAGTAAGTGAACTTGACCTTAGAAGAGTTTTGGGGAGAAAATTCCATTGCCCAAGAAGTGGGTTGAACTAATCTTCATTTTTCCGGATCTATTTAGAAGACCCTTTCCTCAGGAATCAATTGAAGACAAAGAAGGGGATTTTGGTATAAAGCAAGAACACATAAAGAGGACTTTGAAATATAAATCTGTGTTTCCTGAATAACTACCTAAGACAAACACTTATATCATGTTTACTATGTGTCAGGCATAGCTCAGATCACTTTACAAATGCTAATTCATTTGACCCTCATGGCAACCTTATGAGCTAAGCATTATTGTCCTAGTTTACAGCTGGAGAAACTAAGCCACAAAGAGGTTATGCAACTTGCTGAAAGTAACCCAGACGTGTGGGTAATTTTAAGCCCAGGCATTTCAGTGGGGGCAGAAAATTACTGTACAAAAATGAGTGGAGAAGAGACCCCACCTAAAATGCATTCTTTTGACAAAGGGTTTGAGTATTACCACAAATATGTGACCGCAACGCTACTGTCTGTGATGAGATGCCTAAGCCTGCATCACAGGTGACTTCTATTATGAGGTGCCTCACTGAGGTCCCTCTTGAGACAATTCTAGGTAGGCCACTCTTATTTTCTTGGTTTCTTTCTTCTGGCAGATATTTGATGAACATCAAATATGAGCCAGGCACAATACTGGGGGCACTAAGATAATTATAATAACTTGTGGGCTCAAGAAGCTCATAGTCAAGTGGGGAAAGCTGAGATATTAATCAACAGTCACATACATACTGAAGAAAGAGCTCTGCCTTTCTTCACAGAAGTGAGCCTCCCTTTCTCTCAATTCAAAACCAGAGCCAGTGCAATCATGTACAAAAGAGGTCATTGCCAGTCTGCCCACCGACAGAGCTAAGCAGGATGCCTTTCTTTGCCTCCTCCTTCACCACATCTCCCTCACCTCTTTTTGTTCTTTGGACTTCTTGTCTCCCTCCCCTCCTTTTTTTCCTGTTGTTTTGCTTTTCTCTTAGTCACCTGAAAACCTTTTCAGGCCCTCTCCCAAGCACTTATTCTCTGAGCCTGTACCTCTTGCTAGTGTATTCAAATATCCAAAGGTAAGTCACAGAATGAGGAAGGTTGGAAGACATTGACACAGATCTTGTCAAACTCATATCAGGTTGTTTCTTCCTGTGACACTGGCATTTCCTGTCCCTTGTGAACTTAATAGTGAACTGAACATCCCAAGGTGTTCCCTTATTCAAATGCAGTTTGGCTGGGGATGCTGGAACATTTGGGGAGAGAGATCAGAGTAGGTACCAGAGCTGAGGAAGAGCAAAGTCTGAGGACAAAGAGTAGCCCTCTCCTGCCTCGAGCCCCTTAAAGAGGCATCCCTGCATTAGACCTATCATAACCAAGCCCAGGTGGTGTTACTGGGAAAAGTGCAGAAGCCAGATGGAATACAGAAACTGCTTTGTTTGAGGATTTAAGAAGGGGACTCAGGTAGGTGATGGTGATAAAGATGAATAGACTGTTCTCCTGCTAATAAAGCTTGTTAGTTACAAGCCTGTCAAGAAAGCATCTTTAAGAGAAAACCTTTATCACAATAACTTTCTTGCTCCTCTTCTATTAACTCCATCATTTCATACCACCTTTCCTTAAGAAACTTAAAGTACTGTCACTTTCAGAATGCAGTTACTTCTGGGTGATCTTTTTTTTTTTTTTTTCTCTCAACCCCTTGAAAGGCAGTGAAACCAGATGGCTCTGCCTCCCTTTCTGCTGCTTTTCTAGAACAGGTTCTTTGCCTTTGCTTCATCCATTTATCTGCTCAGAAATCCATCCATCAAACAATTTATTAGGCTTATCCTTTGTGCAAAGTTCCCTGATGTCTACTCTAGAGGATACAAAAAATGCAGAAGATACACTCGATGCTTTCAGGAACTTGAAATCTGTGGAGAAGATACATTTAAATATAGCAAAATAAACACAGACTGAAGAGATTTTGTGAAACTTTCATTGACTCTTCTTTTTATCATTTTAGACATAATATGGTTCTTTAAAAGCATGTCTCCTACATCTGCTGCTTCCCCCACCTCCTCTATGAGCTCCAGGAAAGTCAAGTTGATCCTTTAAGGAAAGACAGTTTGAGCAAAGGCGAGGGAATAGGGCCCCACTTTGGAATCAGGACGGACACCTTCGACCCCAAGATTTCAATCAGCAGGGCAACATATGCATGAGTCAGAATCACAACTGGCTCCATGCAAGACCTTAGAGCCAACAGAAACGTTCAGAGCCCCAATGACGGTAGCAGAGGCGACGTTTACGTGTCCACAGTTCCTTCGTACAAGTTACTGCCCTTTCTTCAAGAGTGTTACAATCAAGAGCATGCCAAAAGTCACTGCGTACTCTTCCCTTTGAGAATTTCATCACTGGTTTTGCTGGCCTTGGGTAAGAAAATCTAGGGAAGGAGCCAGTGAGGAGTCGGGTGGGTGGTGCAAGAGTGAGTATTGGATTGGAGACAGTATTTTGGGGCGGGCAGCTGTGGTGTTTGGCACATTGTTTTTGAACCAAATGATAGAGAAAATGGGGGTATATTCTTTATCTTTCCAACCAAGTCTTTCAAGGGTTGCAGAGCCATTCCAGGTAAAATAGATATCAGAAGCCTCTATATAATTGAGTTTGAAATATGGGTCTCCAGATATCCTTTATTTAACTGTTGGGTCAGTCAATTTTATTTGGGGTTGTTCAGGAAAGGCTGAAGACAAAATGCATGCTCCCCCTGAGGTTTTGTTTTTTTTTTTTAATTTAAAGAAAGATTTTATTTATATATTTTTAGAGAGAGGGAGGGAGAAAGAGAGAGAGAAACATCAATGTGTGGTTGCCTCTTGCGCACCCCAAACTGGGAACCCGGCCCACAGGCGTGTGCCCTGACTGGGAATCAAACTGGCGACCCTTTGGTTCCCAGGCCAGTGGTCAATCCACTGAGCCACACCAGTCAGGATAAATAATTCACAAAGTATGCAAAGAAGGGAAAGGGATTCAAGATAGAAGAGGACTGGAGGTGCAGAAGGGCTGGAATGGTGGGACCAAGGATGTAGGAGCAGAGAGAGTGAGAAGGATGGAAAGAAGAGCCTGCATAGTCCACACTCGTGAATGGTAGGCGCCTAGTGGTGACATACTGGGAGGAAAGGAACTGGAGGAGGTGAAGCCCAACCACAGGACCCCTGTGGGTGAGAAGAGTCCAGGGTCTCCAGAATTTCCTCTAGGCGCTGGGGCAGGTGTTTCCGTCACAAATGAAGTTTGTAACACTTAGAAACCCAGGGTAACCCAGTGGCAACTCTGAAGGCCGCTGTGTGTCCACTCTCTGTGCCTCTACTACCCAGCCCGAGACCACAATTTCTGAAGAGACTTGCCTTGGGAGCCATTTCTCTTTTATTAAGCTATCACTTGGACAACAAACAAACAGCACAAACAAACACTACAAACCCGCATGCACAATAAGTTGTGACATTTGTGTGTAGAAGTTAGATGACAAAAGGAGATGTACTACCAGGAGAGCCTCCCAATCCAGTGTCTTGATATTCATGAGTGTCAGCAGCCTCCGTGAGTCCGTGACAAATCTTCTGTGGGACATTTAGAACCGAATACCCTGCCCTAGGCATGTCTAATGAGGCTTAAACTCCTGCGCATGAACATGTACACACACACAGATAGGCGCAGAGAATGGCCTCCAAACAACAACAGCTCAGCAACAAGCAAAGTGGACCCATCTGTGCCTTCCCTGTGGCTCTGGCAGCAGTGAGTTCTCCGCACTGATCCTTCCACCAGCTCCCCGGCTCCCTTGGGAGGTGCAGGTGGGCCCTGAGGCAGTGAGGGCTGCTCCGCAAGGAGAACCCAGTTTTGCTATCTTGGGGCAAGTGTCCTGGACTCCGGGGTGAACACATTTCAGCTTTTCCACACTACCCTTGCTTTATTGCCTTGGCTGACAAGCCCTGCTTGCCACTCCCAGAAGAATGATTAAAAAACTGTATCCCAAGGAAAATCTACCAACTTGGAGTCCCATGAGCTGTGCACAAGTCCTACATCAGCCACTCTCCAGCAGTGTGACATTGTGAAAGCTACCTCAGTTCTCGAAACTGCATGTTCCCCATCTGTCTACTTCCCAGGGTTATCACAAGGGATTATTGAAATTTGATACTGCCAAGTACTGTGCCAAACTCAAGGTAAACCCATTTGCTTTTCTGCCTTCTTTTCCCGCCATCTTCTATTTCCAGGTTTATTTATCCACTGATGGCCGTGTAAACCCAATGACACCAAAAGCACCTCTTGACCAACAACAGGGCCCCCACACCACAACAGAGGCTGGCAGTGTGCTGACCTGCACCACTGGCGGGATCTAAGGGACGGACCACAGGACCGGAAGACAGCCTGGACATCAGGTGCCACTCAAGCCCAGGAGTGAGATTTGGGTAGCCTGAGCCCTGACTGCCTCAGGGATGATGATGAGGTGCTGTGATGGTGGGAAAACATGAACACCAAATAGTGCTGTGGAGGTGGCTGTGAGTCAGGTCTTGTCAGAGCTGGAACCCAGTGGGTGGTGCTGTTTATAACCTTTAGCAGAAACACAACCATGCCCCCTGCCAAGAATGGGACACCTGAGGATGTAGGGTGTCCCATTTGTAGCAGGTCTGTCACCAAAAGGCCACTTTGATGGGTCACGGTCCTCAACTCTGGTTCTGCAGAAATTTTCCTTCCATCTCTCCCTCTGTCTGTCCACTAGCCATCCATCTGGTATGTATTAAGAGTTTTGTAGAATACAGGCTGACCAGTACAGAAAAGCTTCTGTGCTCACGTAGCACCTTTTATCCATAGAGTAACTTTCATGGTCACTCAGCTGGAGTCTTCTACAGGAACACTGTGAGGTAGTAACAAGACAGGAAATACCCTTCTTTTTATAGATCAAGTGAGCTTAGGTGAAACATGGTAAGGGCTGCTCAGTGCAGGGCACAGGTGTGTTCCCTGAAGGCCAGACCTAGCCTCCCTCCTGGAGGCCTTGGTATGGCTTGTCCTAGCCTAACCTCTATACCAGACCTGCTCTGCTGTGTTTCACACCAGGGTGGGTTTCAAGTCATCTTTGAAGTTCACGACAGGCTTTGAGCGGGCCCACAGCTTTTCCCAGGAAGCCAGCCCCCCCGCATGCTCAGGGTCAGTGTCTGATGAACCACTGTCACTGGAATCAGAGGAACTCTGGAAGCAGATTTCACAGTACGGCCGGTGGCAGTGGCAGAAGAACTCATCTGAGCTGCTTGACTCAGTGTCAAGGTAGTTGCATGGAGAAGAAAGGGAGGGACAGCCTGGGGATCCCGGGGACGGTGGCTGTTGCTGCTCAGGCAGATCTGGTGAGGTTCTGGATAGGGGTGGGCCAGCAGGACACTGTGCCTGGCCAGAACCAGGAGGCTGGTGAGGGAAGGCTGCACGGCTCCTTCCAGCCCCCTGGGGCTCTGGCTGGCATGGTTTGCTGTCCTTCAGGGTGCCCAGCTTGCCTTGAGGATCTGAGAGTAGTGCGGGCTTCTTGGAAGAGGGTACCCTCAAATCAGCAGCTTGGGGGTCCAAACAGAGGCTGTCCCTGTTCTGCACATTTAACCTACTTTTTGTACCAGATAAAATCTTATTTGTCTGATGCCCCACATGTGAGGGTACAGAGCCCGGAAAGTGTGAGCGAGCCCGCTGCACTGCCCGCCTTCTCCTCACCATGTGTGGGCTAAAGCCCAGCTCCTTAGGGAGGGGCATCTTTGGGGCGCTGTGGGCAGCACTACTCTTCCCAGGCTGCTGGGAACAAGACGGGGAAGAAGGGAGTGGAGCCTCAGGGCCAAGGCCCAGATCTTGTAGGACTTCCTGAAGCTTCTCCCTGATCACTGAATTGACCCTGGACAGCCGCTTTTGGGGCTCCCCTGAGTTCTCCAGCTGCCCCAGTTTCCTAGGAACAGAGCCTTCTTCACCTGGTTTGAGACTCTGGTGGGGAGCCATGGGTACCTGGTCTCTTCTTTCTGCACCCTGGCTTTGCTCAGCTTGTGGCTTCTGACTGTAGCCCAAATTTAAATGACCAGAAAAGTCTTTCAAGTCAGACATCTTCTGCCCTGGGGAGGAGCCAGAGTCCTTCCCCAGCCCCTTGAGGCTTTGTGCACTTGGGGAGGGCGCTGAGGTAGTCTGGGAGTCCTGGGCAGCCGCACTAGTAAGATTCTGAGAGTCCGAGAGGCATCTGGAATGCCTTTGAGTTGCCAGGCCATGCACAGGGGCTGTGGCTTGGCCGTCCTCGCTGTGGGAAGAGGCAGGAAAGACAGTCCACTCTGGGGGGTCATAGGTACACTCAGCTGACATCAGCCTCACTAGCTTCTCTTTGGCGTTGTTTACTTGTTCCTGCAGGCTTTCAATCACAGCGTTTTTCTGTAAGATAAAAGCAAAACCATCAACAAAAGATGCCGCTGAAGGTTTTTCACACCATCTCCCATGGGGGAGAAAGCGTGGCACCAGGGGACCTCGGTTTAAATCCCAGCTGCTCTGTGTATTAGCTGGTGAATTGGGCTTTGAGAAGGCGCTGCCACAAAGTGGAAACACCTGTTGCGCACAAAGTGCTCGGTGTAGTCACTGATGCAGGCGCTCAGTGAGGGTGAACCATGATTTACTGCAGTGGCGTCTTCATCGCCCCCCATGTCCCCACTCTGCAGCATTGTCTTGAGACAGGAGGTTGGAGGATACACAGCTTGCTGCTTGCTGGCTGGGGCACACACTTCTGAGAACTGGGAAGGAAAAGTCACTCTGTAGGACACAAGCCTGAAAAATGGCCCAACTCTGGTTTATCACACTTTTGCAAAATACAGATGAATTCGAAGCACATCTCAAGGGGATGATTAAGTGGGGGAAACGAGTATTTTGCCTTTTGCTAAACAGACCAGAAAATGGAAAAAGAGAGAGAAAGGTGGAGATTCCTGGGCCAAAGAGATAAGGCTGGAGCCAGGAGGGGCCAATGAGAATTTCAGGTTAGTGTTACCACCTGCCTTGGCTGGACCTCAAGGTGGAAGTGAAAAGTTACTGGTATCTCCTATAGAAGGGCAGGGGTTGAAAGTATTGGAGACGCTTTTTTTTTTTTTTTTTTTTTTTAAATAGAATTGTTGGACCAGACTCTCTGATAGCTTCATTCAACAGATCTAGGATGGAGTCCAGAAGATGAATGAGGCTGGGGTTTTTCTGCTATTGAGCTGCCTACCTGTTGCATGGCTGTTAGTTGGTACACAGGCTGTGCCCAGGAGGCCTGGCAGGTGCGAGCTGCAGAGGTGTGTCCGTCCTAACTGAGATCATGGGCATGAAGTAGGGGAAGAGCACCGGCAGTGGGTGTGCCCTGCGTATCCTCTGGTGGTACAGCAGCTGCTTCCCTAGCTCAGACCTTAGGTCCACCTTCTGAAATTTCTGATGATCAAAGGCACTGGAGCAGGGTGGGGAACTGATGGTCTTGGGGCAGACAGCTGGGATCCAGGGTTCAGAGAAGGTGATAACACAAGCATTGTGTTCTAGGAACTGCTTGTTCAAATACCAAGATGCTGCCTCATTGTTGTCATCCTCTTTAGAAGGTGAGGATGGGCATTTGGACATCCATTTATTATGCCCTGGAAATAAAAGGATGTTTCCGTTCTTTAGAATACCTGTTACAAGTTGCCTATGGACCAAACCTGTGGTGTCTTCTCAAGTTGAGATGGGAGAGTTGACCAGAGGTGACCCTTTCCAAAAGCATGTCTGGTAAACTAGTTCAGCCATGGTCTCTGGCAGCAACTCCAAGACAGATTTACTGCTCTCTATAAGCAGAAAGGTGATTTCTCTAATATCGGCTCTCCCAGTTACATGCTGGTTTAGTCTACTTCTTTTGTCATCAGGAGAGAGTCCCAGACCAGTGGGAAACTGGTGAATAAAGGGAAGGGACTTTCAGCTGAGCACCTGCCTGCCCGTTCTCCCTTTTCCTCACCTGCAGAGTGGTGAGGTCTGAGCATTGCTGGGGACACCCCAGGAGCAGAGCATGATACCTGGGTGGTGCCAGAGAGCTCTTTGAGCATCGCATAGGGATGGGCTGTGCTGATTGCACAGGAGGGAACCCAACCCTCTCCCTCCTCAGCAGCCCGTCCTCATTAAGTCCACACTGCACATTGTCAGGCTGGCTTCAGGAGGCCTCTACTGCCTCACTGAGTTAGGAAGAAGCCACCAACTGATAACAACTACCCAGCAAATACACTCTCAATGCTGTCTTTGTTGTGCCTTATCTGCAAATTTCTTTGAGTGTAGTAAAACAGGATAAATACTGAGTTGGGAAGAACACTCTTCTCCAAGCAGACCAAACATCTGAAATTGGCTGGTGACAGATCTTTCAGAGAAAAAAGTGGGACTCTGTTTTCACCACCATGGCTGCATACTAATTAGAGTGTGGTGTGAGCCACCGCCACCATGAGACCAAAATCTGGCCTATCGTGGCAGCTGCATTTAAGTGAGCTTATTATTACTTTTGGCACATCTGGGGAAGCAAAACATCCACAACTATGTTTCATAAGGTACAGGCCATAAGGAGAAATGGAATCACTCTCTTGTTGCTATGGCACAAGGAAGAAAAATAATAGGTAGGTTTCCTCTGCTACAGAGTGTAGAAGGAAGGTTCTACTTGCTGGCCTTCATACAACCTGGGAAGTTGGCGATGGGAGCTGCTCCACACTGCATCTGGGGAACCCCTGATCACAGCAGCAAAGGAGATGAGAATGAGAAGGTAGACTCCCCAGATCATAGGAAAGTAAGAGGAGGACAAGGTAAGGGTGGCCAAGGGGGCTGCATCAGAGGGAAGCTGGAGTCAGAGGCTGCAGCCAAGCTGGGCTTAGGGTTTGTGCATGTATGGAGGCAGGAGAGACACTGTGTCGTCCACCAGGCAAGGCCAGCGCTGAGGAATTATATACTGGAACCTCTGTAGGCCTGTTCGAGGCCCTGGGACCGCTGCCAGTTCTCAGGCCTTTTCTGGGAAAGATGTACCAGGTGTAGGGTGTTGGGGCGAGGCCAGCTTTTTACTGCCTGTACATCTGTTCCCTATTAGGACCTTTCCTCTACAGACTCGAGGCATCTTTTTGGATAGAGCAGATTCAGTCACTGCATGGGAAACAGGGTGGTTAGTGTGGCAGAAGTACAAAAAGCACGTCATAAATTACCATAAGGCTAAAGAGTCAGGCCTCTTGGCTGTTCCAACATTAGCTGATTGTGAATGAAAACCATCCTGGCTGTTCTTGCCAAGTCTCTGGCCTTCTGTTGAGCTGAGAAAAAAAATTGCTTCTTTGAAGACTTCGCAGAGTATGAAAGGCAATGCTAGTCCCTTGCCAGGTGGGGAGAAATCTGGCTTTGAAATAAGGTCCTGAATGCTTCATAAATAGTACAGAAATAGAAAAGAAGTGTGACTCAGAAAGGTCCAGGCTGGGGTGTGGTGTGGGAGCCTGGAGGGGCATGGGCAGCGGGTGCAGGGACGGGCTAATCCCGCTCTCTCACACAGGGACTGCTGACAGCCACGTGTCTGTCCAGTCATATGAAAACAGTTTCCCAAACTGCACCTACTCAGGTATGTTCTGTACTGGGGGAAAAAAAAAAGACTATAATTTAGTGAGTGTGAAAAATACTGACTAATTCTTCTGGGCCCCGTGCCTCCTTCCTGAGGCAGGGCAGCCTCAAGCTTTCCCAAGTGCTTCCTGCAAGCCCACACCACACTGCCCAGTTCTGGGAGGGGTGCCAGGTCGGCTCCAGTACAGAAGAAAGAAGGGCTGGGGGCTCCCCAGTCCTCCACTGGTGCTACTATGATATTCAGAGGACCTATTCAGTCCCCCTCCCCATCTTTAGACAATACTGACTCTCTGGGTTGGTGGGATGATTGAGATCTGTAGTTAGAACCTGCAAATACAGTAAGGGGCCCTAGAAGATCCTGTGGATGAGGACACTACTCTATGTAAGGAAAGAACATGTTGTACAGAAGCAGCTCGCACCCACTACAACTCAGCGCCTTTATGGCGCTGTTCCTCTGTTTGGAAGGCTTCGCCCTACACTCTTTTCTGGCCAGTTTGTACTTAACCTTCAGCTCTCAGCCCACAGAGTCTTTTCTGACAGATCTACACTAGGTTCCCTTGTCCTTACCACCCATTTTTTCTGTCTTACTTTTGCCTTCATTATTCTATTGGCCAATATCTACTTCCTGCATTAGAGGGTGAGCCCCATGAGGGTAGGGACTACGTTTGTCTTATTCATTGGCACTTAGCACAATGCCTGGTACATCTGTTCAGTGAACAAATAAAGTGGGTGAGGTCAGCAATGGGAGAGTCCCTGGGGAAATGCTGAGGTTTTGCCTGCTGGTTAGAGAAGTACAGGAACAGGAGGAGAAGAAAGAACATTAGAAATGTGACAGATGGGGCCCACTGCTGCCTGCCTGGAGTTCTTTATAGAGAATCCACCAGGCAGGAGTCTTGCTTACTTCTGTGAGGAGTCTTTCCATGGAGGTTTTCTCTCCTCTAGTGTGGCAATTCTGTTCCTCACCATACTGGGTAGGGCAGCTTTTGCTGGGAGTGCTGAAATATTTGGCCATGCCTCTAATTGTTTGGTTTTCCTCTTCAAATGCCTTCCATTGCTTCAGCTATTAAATAAAAGAACACATGTTATTTATTTAATTACACACCCAGAAACACAGTCTCTTACTCTTTCTCAAGAACACCAAGGAATGACAGTAATACCAAAACGCACAAACTATTCTCTCCTCAGAATGTACTTCACTCTGGAAAGCCCATGGACAGTAATGACAGCATAGAGAATGTTAAGGTTATATAGTTTTTAAAATGCCAAAGGAAGATGACAGGTAGATGACATGGAGCAATCTTAGCTTGACCCACTTATTGCTGAACTGGTCAAAGAAAACCAGGCTGAAGTGTACTCCTAGGGCCATATTCTAAAGCCAGAGTTTATGAGCTATAACAGGGTTATGCAATCTAAACACGGTATGTTTCAGGTGAAGCTGTTTCTAGTTATACGTAGCTGTTCTTGATTATCCTCATTTGTTGAGTAATGGTGTGCTCACAGTGATTGAAAACCCAGTTCCTTGCTGGAGGACTTCTAACCCGAATCAGTAATCAAGGCTCAGGTCTGTGATCTGACCATCTTCTTTTCTTGACGAATGAGGGGAGACTCAGAAGGAGTATGAGTTATGTAGGCAAGAGAGCAGCAGGGCCACAGCTGTAACTGGGCACCGTGCCACGCCGTGTGACTACGACACAGCTGATGCCGACAGACCCTGTTAACTGTGGGGTCCTCAGGAAAGTTTTCCAGGAGATACTGGCTTTGAGAAACAATCTGTGGGTACACAGGCTAGTTTAGTTTAACAGGGATGGAACTGAACATAGAACATTTACAGGCAGGAGCCATCCTCCTGAGCCTTTGGGACACTCCGTCTACCTGGTGAAGGCCAGTGACATGGATGCCAGGAGACGACACAGTGCTGGAGGCTTCTGTTTTTCCCTTAGGAATTCTCATAACTAAGAGTCCTAGCGATGTACACCGGGCACTCCGGCACCCTAGAAACGATGCTGGTGACTGTGGGGAGCCTCATGGGGGTCCTGGGACTTCTTTGCTCACTCATCAAACATTTACTAACTGCAATTTGGTAAATCTCAGGTAGGATTCTAAATCCTCCCATCAGTTTCAATACCACATCTCACCAGAGTCCTCTTGGGTCCTCTGTTGACTCAGCAGGACCCCTCATGATATCAACAGTCTGTGTGCTCTGTGCTGGGTCAGGCCAGGAACCTCCCCTGCAGACACCCTTCTTGAAAGCCTAGGGTGCTGTGGGCTTACCACCCTACTCAGGCATTTTGGAACCTGGCACCACAGGGTCACTGTATGGTCTTGAGTGGATGAAGCAGATGCCCAGGGTTGCTCCTAGTGTTGACCCTAGCAGTGTCACCGTATCTTGGCCCCTTCCCAAGCCCCCTCATTTCCTCAGCAGTACAGCTTTTCCTCTCTCCCCCAGCACCCTCAGTCCAACCCCACCCTCCCAGGGCTGCTGTAGGAACTGCTCACACTGGTGTAAGGGCACTTTCAGGCCTTTGGGTCTGTCTCACCCTAAACAGGCCAGGTGGAGCCAGGGTGTCCCTTGACAAAAGCCACCTTCCCCATAGTTCCCAGTTTGTGAAGATCCTGGTTCTTCAGACTTGACCTTTAGAGGTTTCTGAAATATCACAATAAATGACCCTCACATCACAATTTCAGGACCTGTCCATGACCGCTCCTTCAGAAGGACAGGCACATTCTTGGTTTTCAGCCTCTGGGCTATGTGGGTGTGGCAGGCTAAATAATAGCCCCCCAAAGATGTTCCCCTCCTAATCCCTGGAACTTGTGAATATGTTCACCCTCACACGGCAAAGGGGTTTCTATAAATGTGCTAAAGGATTTGAGATGGAGAGATTATTCTGGGTTATATCAGTGGACCCAATGTGATCATGAGTCCTTGTGAGAGGGAGGCAGGAGGGCCTGAGTCAGAAAAAGAGAAGTGACAAAGGAAATAGAAGTCAAAAAGAGAGAGATTCGAAGATGTCACACTGCTGGGTCTAAAGATAGGGAAGAGCTCATGAGTCCAAGAATGCAGGTGGCCTCTAGAAGCTGCAAAAGGCAAGGAAAGGGATTCTTGCCTAGAGCCTCCAGAAGAAGCACTAATGGACTAACCCCTTGATTTTAGCAAAATGAGGCCTACTTCATATTTCTGAGTTCCAGAACTATAATACATTTGAATTGTTTTAAGCCACTGTTTGTATTAATTTGTTATAGCAGCACCAGGAAACTAATACAGTGCTATTAAATCTCAAGTCTTTAACGAGATCTACTAGGCACTCGTAGCTAGGACTTTGAGAAGCTCACCTCTTAAACTTCTGCCACACTCTCCTTCCTTCAATTTATGCTTCAAAAAGTGCAAAGATTTGTGGTGCTCCAAACATAGCCTGTATTCTCTCACACCACTCTGCCTCTTGTCCCCTTATCTGAATGCCACCCCCCCCCCGACCCTGCAATCTACTCAGTGAACTCTTGCTTCTCTTTCCAAGACTGGGTCCATCTTCTGAGAAGGTGTCACTGAGTTCCTAGACAGGCTAGGACACCCCTTCCTCAGCATCATGTAGCATGCCTTCCTCAAACATTTAAGACATGTATTATAATTCCTGTCATGTCTGCTCCCAACTATACCTAGATATAGGGCCATGTGTTGAACTGCATGTTCCCAGCAGTTAATAAACGAATGGATGAATAAATGAATAAATGAAGAAAGTTTTCCTTTAAAAAGTTCACCTATCTAGTAGGGTCACTGAGACAGACAGATAACTGTAAGGCAGGATAGAAAGTCCTAAGTACTTTGGGGTGTTGGAGGAGAAAACAATGTCCTATCTCAGGACCAAACTGCCTCTCAGAGGTGGAGGGAGGAAAGGGGAAGTTGTGTGTGGGGATGGTTCACGTTCAGGTTACCATCAACAAAAGCAGAGTCTGGCTCATTTCTGGTGATGTCCTTAGTGTTTGACATAAACACTCAGGCATTTCCTGAGGGCCCCGGTACAATGCTACTTGGTCCACCTGCTCTTCATCCATTTCACTCAGCTCTCTAGTGCCACCTGGCCACCCTTGTGATATCTGTGCCTTTGTTTTCATAACCCCCTCCCACGCAGCCCAGTCTGAAGGCTCATTGGCAAAAAGTACCCTCTCCCTCTTCTCTTCTTTCCCATGTAGCTCTCCTCAGATACTCTTCCAAATTTGCTTAACTGTCTTTCTCTCCTGAGAATACACAGTGCAACTCTCTCAGAGGGAGACTCTTGTACCACAGACCATTGAGCCAGAGGGCAAAGTACATTCAAGGGTGCACAAAAACCAGACAGACCTTATAGTTTTAGATTTTTTCTTTTTTAAAAAATATATTTTATTGATTATGCTATTACAGTTGTCCCATTTCCCCCCTTTATTCCCCTCCACCCTGCATACACCCTCCCACCCACATTTCCCTTTTAGTTCATGTCCATGTGTCATAAGTTCTTTAGCTTCTACATTTCCCACACTATTCTTGCCCTCCCCCTGTCTATTTTCTACCCACCACCTATGCTAGTTGTTCTATGTACCTTTTCCCCCTCTCTCCTTCTCCCACTGCCCTGTTGCTGACCCTCCATGTGATCTCCATTTCTGTGTTTCCGTTCCTGTTCTAGTGTTGGCTTAGTTTGCTTTTGTTTTAGGTGTTGCTGTTAACATCTGTGAGTTTGCTGTCTTTTTACTGTCCTTTTTATCTTCTTTTTCTTAGATAAGTCCCTTTAACATTTCATAGAATAAGGACTTGGTAATGATGAACTCCTTGAACTTGACCTTATCTGAGAAGCACTTTATCTGCCCTTCCATTCTAAATGAAAGCTTCGCTGGATAGAGCAGTCTTGGATGTAGGTCCTTGCCTTTCATGATTTGGAATACTTCTTTCCAGCCCCTTCTTGCCTGTAAGGTCTCTTTTGAGAAATCAGCTGACAGTCTGATGGAAACTCCTTTGTGGGTGACTGTCCCTTTATCCCGTGCTGCTTCTAGAATTCTCTCCTTCATTTTAATCTTGGCTAATGTAATTATGATGTGCCTTGGTGTGTTCCTCCTTGGGTCCAACTTCTTTGGGACTCTCTGAGCTTCCTGGACTTCCTGGAAGTCTCTTTCCTTTGCCAGATTGGGGAAGTTCTCCTTTATTATTTGTTCAAACAAGTTTTCCACTTGTTGCTCTTCCTCTTCCCCTTCTGGTACCCCTATAATTCGGATGTTGGGACATTTAAAGATGTCCTGGAGGTTCCTAAACCTCTCCTCATTTTTTTGGATTCTTGTTTCTTCCTTCTTTTCTGTTTGTTTGTTTCTTTCTTCCTTCTGATCCACTCCATTGATTTGAGTCCCAGTTTTCCTCCCATCATTGTTGGTTCCCTGTGCATTTTCCTTCATTTCATTTAGTGTAGCCTTCATTTTTTCATCTAATTTGTGACCAAAATCAACCAATTCTGTGAGCATCCTGATCACCAGTGTTTTGAACTGTACATCTTATAGGTTGGCTATCTCTTGGTTGCTTAGATGAATTGGCTCTGGGACTTTGATCTCTTCTCTTGTTTGAACCATTTTTGGGGTCTTTTTTTTTTTTTTTGGTCTGGTCATGGCTGTTATATAGTGAGGGGTGGAGCCTTAGGTGTTCCCCAGGGCGGGGCAGCATAGTCTCTGGATTGTGATGCTATATGTGGGGGCGGGGTCTGAGAGGGAACAATGGTGCTTGCTCCACTCTCTCTCTCCTATTGCAGTCCCTTCCGCCACTTGCCACAAGCAAACTGGGCCCTTCTGGTGCTGATTTCCATGTGGGGGGGCTTGTGCATGTTCTAGGACCCTGTGGGTCTCTCCAACAAACTTTCCTGTGAGGCTGGGAGTCTCCCCTGGCACCTCAACCCTCACAAGTGTTTTCAATTGGTGTTTTTAGGTTTTATTTCCTGGTGCTGGGGCCCTGGGTTGCGAGGTCTGTCTCACTCCCTGTTTTCGCCGGGATTATCTGCGCTCAAATGTGGGACCACCTAGACAGCCAGCTGCCTTGCGAGGCCTCACTGGGTCTGCCCGTTGCCACCCTGAGCCCGGGGTCCGCTAGTCGCTGCCTGTGCACCTAGGGTCTACTAGCCACCACCTGCACACCTGGGGCTCCTGCATGCCCAGGTCTGCCAACCTCTGCTTTTTCCTGCTGTGACTCTGCCCCTCTTACCAGTCTGGGTGAATGGTTGTCGGACTTCTGTACGGTTCAATTTTCTGTCAGTTCTGGTTGATTTTTGTTTCTAAATCTTTGTTGTCCTTAATTTTGGTTGTGCAAGGAGGCATAGCATGTCCACCTATGCCTCCATCTTGGCCAGAAGTCTCTCTCTTCTTATTTTTAATCTTGGGTAATGTAATGATGATGTACTTTGGTGTGCTCCTCCTTGGGTCCAACTTCTTTGGGACTCTCTGAGCTTCCTGGACTGCCTGGAAATCTATTTCCTTCACCAGATTTGGGGAGTTCTCTTTCATTATTTTTTCAAATAAGTTTTCAATTTCTTGCTGTTCCTCTTCTCCTTCTGGCACCCCTATGATTGAGATGTTGGAACATTTAAAGATGTCCTGGAGGTTCATAAGCCTCTCTTTTTTTTTAATTCTTGTTTCTTCATTTTGTTCTGGTTGAATGTTTTCTTTCTTCCTTTTGGTCCAAACCATTGATTTGAGTCCTGGTTTCCTTCCCATCATTGTTGGCTGCCTGTAGATTTTTCTTTATTTCACATAATGCAACCTTCATTGCTGCCTGGGTCTTTTTTATGCTGTTGAAGTACCCAGTGATTTCCTGGAGCATCCTGATAACCAGTGTCTTGAACTGTGCATCTGATAGTTTGGCTATCTTTTCATTACTTAGCTGTATTTTTC